>JASANF010017754.1:0-16314 GCA_030248245.1 Trissonchulus sp. WLG1_4
AAACATGTCAAAAAACCTTACCAACTTTTACCCCAACAGGTAATCGTATGAGTCAGAGCTGTGGCGCAAACTTTTTATAAAAAATCCTAATATTTTGAAAAGGATCTTTAGGTAAATTTCAATGCATGGTATGCCTTTGGGTAAGATATTGTCCTACTGAATACAAAAGACCGCTTGTGATTTGAATTTGTAAACGTTCAGCTATGGCTTTCTAAAGAAACACCTAAAAACGGTATTCTAAAGAAACGCCTAAAAACGCTATTACCCCTTCAATAAAAGTTTAGACAAATGAAACTTAAATAATGTTTAGACCATTGGCGTAGCCAGGGGGGGATGGGGGTATTCCCCCCAAAATTTTTTCCAACAGAAATTGTACACAAGGATCCCCCTTAGGTTTTTATGGTCCGGCCGGAAAAAATTTCCAATACTTCTCCAATTGAACACATTGAGCCTAAAAATAAAATTTTAATATTTTAAAATAAATAAATTTTCGATATTTTGTTCTGGGCAGACCCAAGCAACTTTGTAACTAGGGATGGAAGTCTCGGGGCTTTTTCCTAGATCTAGACCACGAAACCGAGACTACCGAGACCGAGACCAAATTCCGAGACCGCCAAAACCGAGACTGGGTCATTTTTTGCCATTTTTTTATTACCTATTGATTTGATGAATTTTTACAAGTTTTTAGGTAAAATTAAAAGACCATGGTCAGACACCTTGACCTTATGTTTATAACTAACAGCTACATCACGACCATCTTGGTTACATTCCTGGTTCGTTCCCCCTTTTTTATGAGACCACGTCTTCTTAAATATTATGAAATTTTGACGTCTGTCCGAAAACAGACGCAGATTGTCCTTATTCTAGCCAAAAAATAGCAATTTTTGACACTGTTTGGCTCGAATTTAGGCAAAAATCGCTCCGATTGTATTGAAATTGCCAATGTTCTGCTAAAATACAACCAATATTGGAAGGGTTTTTGGCTCAAAAATTAGACCTGCGCGCCGTGACGCTCTTCCATTCTTTTCCTTAGGCGTGACAACCCTTTGAGTGGGGCCCCCTTAATTGTCTGGGACTAAATTTTAGTTGGTAGTGGAATCTTTCCTTCTCATCTGAACTACATGTGTCACCGCATGGGTCTCAGTAGTGCGTTTAGTTGTACTTTCACATATTGTTTTTGATTTTTTGCTAAACTCATACTAATTGGCATTTACAGTTAAGTCTGTGAAGCCACCAATTGGTATAAAAAACTCGGGTTTTGACCGAGACCGAGACTTCCAACCCTATTTGTGAATTGTGGCTCAATGTTCCTTCGTCTTGTGTTTCATTAAAGAGTGGCTGCATGTGTGTATGAGTGCATAGTGCACTATTTATTTGCCTAATACACTATTGAAATATTGAATGTAATCTTAAAAGCTGTTTCATCGCAGCAACAATATTTTTTGTGAATTTGCGGATCGTAATGTCAAAAATTTTCATAGGTTTTCAAATTTGCTAGCTTCTGGATACTGTTGGCCTACCAGCTTTGTGATTTTTGGCGTTTTGAGCTCCAATTTTACTCCCGATGCTGCTCTGGTCACAAAACAATTAGCACTGTTTTTGAACGAAATATGCTATGTGTCGTTTTGTTTAAAATTGCAATCAAGTGTATTTGAAGTTTGAACACATTTCAAAAAAATAGAAAAGTCATTCCCCCCCGAAATTTTTTACTGGCTACGCCACTGGTTTAGACAAAGACAAAATATAGACTGAATCTGAAGCTGTCAACAATAAGCGCGACGTGAAAGACTAAAACTAGATGCATTCATTTCCTTAGGAAGGGGTTTCCTTCATCCACCTGATGATCTTCTCTTACTAACTTTACTAACTTACTAATAAAAACATTGGCAACCGCTTAGCTGCTGAACACATGAAAACGGCAAGCCAACCAACCAATTGGATTCAATCAACGTCAAACGTACGTTGGCAATTTTTGCAGCCACAGCCGTAACGAGAGCGGATCGAATCTGGAGGCCGAGTCGATTGACGCGATAATTGAAGTGGAGTCCGGCGAAGGCGCTGACACAGGAGGCAGCCACCAGGCCCAGGGCATAGCACAGGGACAGGCGCCACCCGGTCTGGGCCACGGAGACTTCCATGGCAGTCAACAGTTTTCCCAGCAGCACGGGAGCAGCAAAGGCGGACGCGTCGGTGACAAAGCGTAGTATGCCCACCAGATAGAACTGCACACCGAAGCAGTGGTGCAGATGACGCCACAGGGAGATGTCCTCGGCACGCACAGGGCTCCGCACTGATTTCTGACATCCAAAAATAGATACGCTGTAAGTCTGCACACAAACACACACAGGCAGATTGCTATACTTGATTGACGAAACTGCAAGTGGACACTGTTTTGCGACAGAGACCGAGGTCCAACCCGTCTACCCTTTCAAATTCAATTCAAAAGGTTATTTTGCAGATAACTTTTCCACCTACGCTGATAGATCTCTCCCTCCAAGCGTGAGAAAAGTTGTCATGATTGTGACTGACGCCAAGCTGTCTGGGAAGGTGGAATAAGTTGTCTGGGCTTTTCAGCTGCCGTCTGTAGCCTGCCAACAAGATCGGGTTCGCCCACCAGAATGTGAACTTTGATAAAATACTACAGTCGTCATCGGCTGGGCCTAGAACACATTCTCAGATATATATACCGGTACCCTCCCCCCTCTTTTTCCCCTGGCGGGACCCCCCCCCTCCTCCACGTGGACCAAACTATTCTTTTTTGGGGGGGTTTTCCTCCCCCCATCCCCCCAACTACATGTATGGTTGTACACGTATTTTAAAGCTTTTATACCGACGTCCCTACAGCATATCTGCGTATAGTTTTGGCTTTAAAGGTCTCTACCATATACGGGCGTGGGGTTTTTACCCCCCCCCCCTAAAAGGTAACTTCACCCCCCCCCCCCAACAGGTGTATCACCCCCCCCCCCCCCCCGATTGTTTTGAAGCTGCTCACGACGGCAAATTCGGTGACTCAAAAGCGAGAAATTCGAAGCGAAAATGAGCGGAAAAGTTGCCTCCCGATGGCTCACCTCCCCCCCCCCAGAAGGGTCAGCCGGTCAGGCCTACGTGACAATTTTTTGGTTTCCCGTGAAAACGTATAGTCAGTGAGCTGCATGACAAATATGGTTTTCCCCGCCGTAATATTAACTAAATTTAAACTAACCCAAAACCAGCTGAGGCAGTTGTGTATCGCTGATCAAAGTCTGCTGATCCTCATGAACCCTGAGGATCCGGGCCGTGGGACACAGGAAGCAAGCCAGTAGACCCAGCAACTGGATGGCTTGCAAGCAGAGCAGACTTAGCCAGAGGAAGGCCGGCGTGAGGTGGACAGGGCCAGGGCCAGTGGTTAGCAGCGAGTCGTAGCCCTGCACCAGCCACGCCGCCCACGCCAGCAGACAGCCCACGTCCAACAACCACACGCTCGCATCACCATGTCTCACCAGCGCCCAGCCTGCAAACACACACACACAACAAACCTTCACACACACACACACACACCCACACACACGCTAGACTACATCTACAACATGCTGGAATATTTTTGGATTTCAGATGGGGTGGCCCCCCCCATATCATAAAATTTTTTCCGAAATAACTTCTTAACGACTTTTTAACTGTAGCGATGTCGCTTTGGTAGGCATTTTGAAATTTGGAAAAATTTACGCCATGGCTTTTGCTATGGCCTAAAAAACACAGCATAAACATGATGATTGTATTGGTATAACTAGTGACAAAAACTAACCGATAGTGAAGCTGAGAAACATCCAGGAGATGAAGTGGACAGCAGCTCGCAGAAGAAGAACGGGCTGGAAGGGAGGGGGGGAGACGAGCAGCAGGAAAAGCAGGTGCAGCAGCAGGACCAGACAGCTGCAGAGGGAGACGGCCAGACGGAGGGCCACGGGGGGGCGCGGGCCAGGTGGGGCGCAACGCAGGCGGCCACAATGCCACGACAACGCACTCACCACGCACAGCACACACAGCAGCAGCGGGGTGCTCAGCCCCAACACTGACTCCAGGCAGCCGCTGAAGTGACGCCCGACACTGTCCCAAACGAACTCACCCACCGATGCCACCTCAGCACACTTCCAGTCCCACACAGGCTCAGCAAGTGCCATCTCACTCACTCCGCCTCACAACTGCTACTGCACCAAATCAAGTTAAACATTGCCACTTCTATTAAGACACATTAAAAATGTCTAAATTTTCTCCAAATTTTAACTGAATTACTTGCTGAATAATTTACAAACTTTTCGCACAAAATTAAGACATCCGAAGACCGAAGCTTTCATTAAAATATCCAAAAACCAGGGTTGGCAAGTCTCGGGTTCGCAACCGAGACCAGGCTACCGAAAGACCGGTCAAGGTTCGGCGGGGGGGGGGAAATTATTTTTGGCCATAAATCGCTTCCTACCCCATCTTTTAATAAAAATATAGAACCCCATCGTCAACCAAGCCCCCAATCTGATCAGTGGCGTATCCAGGATTTCGCAAAGGGGGGGGGGGCTGCGACCGGGGGGGGGGGGGGTGTGCGGAGCAAGGTGAGCCGCCGTCACCGTCGAGGGGGGGAGGGTGCGGAGCAAGGACCGTCACCGTCGAGGGGGGGTGCGGAGCAACGTGAGCCACCACGTTGAGCAGTGAGCCACCGCCGCTCAAGGGGGGGCTGCGAGTTGCCATCCTCTAAGGGGGGGTGCTCAAGCCGCAAAGGGGGGACTGCAGCACACCCAGCCCCTCCTAAATACGCCACTGAATCTGATCTCTAGCCCCCAAAATAGCTGTCGCCCCTTTTAATAAAAATCTACAGTGAAATTATTGGTGTTAAAACCCTTAGGGATGGAATAAGTCGGAAAAACGGCATTTTTTCGACTAATGATCCGGAGTCCCCCTATATCCCCCAAACCTAGGGGGGGGGTCAAAATTGAACGCTCTTTTGAATAGGCTAGGTTAGAAGTTTGTAGGATGTAAGCTTTAGCTGGAAATCACACTTTGTCCAAAAATTAAGCTTTACATGAAATTTTTCGCGCAAAAATAGATTTAGGCAAAAATACTGAATCAAAATGAAAACCTGCTGCTGCCATTGAAAGAGTAACTTCTAAGCTACTAAATGCTGAAAAAAATGTGCAAATCGGTTCAGGCTTTGAAAAGTTACAAAACTTTTTCTGTTCTGAAGCTACCAGGATCAGGCTAATTGAAGCGTTACAGCGCAAGTAAGGTTTAGTACAAATTCCGGGCTATAGCTGCATTTCTTTTCAAAATATGAAGCTAGTTGGGGTTTTTTAGTGCGGTAAAGGTATTCCTGATGCTTCTTAGCAGTTTTTTTCTTGAATTTGAGCCTCAGGCTTAGGCTTAGTGCTTAGGCTTAGAGCTTAGGCTGAGGCTCAGGCTTAGGCTTAGGCTTAGTGCTTAGGCTCAGGCTTAGTAGGTGGGCTAGGAAAGGCTTAGTCTTAGTTGCTTGCATCAAATAAAAGGATATTTGCTACTGTGGAATCATAAATAAAGCTGCCCTTTTGAACCGAAATTGGCTGTCAGCGCCAGCATGATGCTGAGCAGCAGTGACGTTTTGATCGTATTTATGGTATTCTTCATTATTAAAAACTGCGAGACCACCCAAACGAGAACTACGAGACCGATACCAGCCCTTGGGGGGACCTTTTTTTCAAGTTTCAATTGTAAAATTTTTTGAGAAACTTTGAAATATGAAAAATTTGTGATTACGTTACAAAAAAGTGACCGTTAGTTTATGTATGACTTGCAAACTTGCGAAAAACTTAACATTGTAAAAAAATCTTCGTGACTTTGGAAAGTTATCAAAACTTGAAGTCTCATCAGAAATACCGAGACCACCCTATGGCAGGTCTCGGTTTTCCTACCGAGACCGAGACCGAGACCAGCCTAGTCTCGGGTTTTTTACGAGACCTAGACCGAGACCGAGACTGCCAACCCTGCCAACCCAACACCCTCCAAATACCATATATATAAATATGTCCAAAAACTGTCCGAGTAACTTCCGAAGTCTTAGATGGTGATTTATACGAAATTCGGATCGCTGGTTTTCCTGTGATTTAGCTCATTTATACTAAAAATACTAATTTTGCCAACTGAAAAAAAGGCGAAATGTACGTAGTTAAATCGAGCTTATATACATACTAAAAGTTTTAAAATTACATTAAAATCAAAAATTTTCTGGGAAACCGTACGCAGGTTGTGAAAGTTGAAAATCAAACATCCTTCGAAATTTCTGTAACCAGTGGGGTCCCACAGGGTACAGTTTTAGGTCCCATCCTCTTTCTTTTATATATAAATGACCTCCCCAAAACTATTACAAATGCAAACATTGCAATGTATGCAGATGATGCAAAAGTATATGTGAGCACTAAAGATAATTTCTCGAAAGAACTAGCCGATGATCTCAACAGGATCTATGATTGGTCAAGCACATGGCAGTTGAATCTGAATGTGCAAAAGTGTCAGTTTTTTAGTTTTGGCACAGTCATAGATCCTACAGTGACTGGCTATGCCTTAGGAAATCATACTTTAGAATACACCGAAAGTGTTCAAGATCTAGGGGTAAACCTATCCTCGAATATGAAATCATCTTTTCATTGTACTGCAATAGCTCAGAAGGCGCATCGCAGAGCAGCTTGCATTTTTCGAGCTTTCTCTTTACGAAATCGGGATTTTCTCATAAAAATGTTTACCACCTTTGTAAGACCAATTGTTGAATATAACTCCCCCGTCTGGTCTCCATACCTCCTGAAAGATATTGATACAATTGAAAATGTTCAGCGTCGTTTTACCAAACGGATCCCTGGTCTTAAAAATGTATCGTACCAAAATCGTTTACTTCAGTTGAAATTGAAATCATTGGAAGAACGCAGACTTATGACTGATTTAGTTACCCTTTTCAGGATTGTTAAAAATGATTTTGGGGTGGATTTTTCAGAACTTTTTACGTTCTCAGTAGACGGTGGTACTCGCGGACATAACCTAAAATTGAACCTTCCAAGATTTCGTCTAAACAGTTCCATGGCTTTTTTCTCATATCGAGTCGTACATGTGTGGAATCAGCTACCCGTAACGGTCGTTTCTGCTAATACTTTAAATACTTTTAAAACAGAATTAGAAAAATTTAATTTAAGATCGTTTTTGCTAGGGCGAGGCCTTCGATGACCAGACAAGTGGTCTGCCTTGTCCCTTTTTCTCAAAAATTTCATAGTGATTACTTTTTATATACGTCCATACAATTATTTTGAGCTTTGTTCATGTTATGTTGTTTTTTTTTCTTGTTTCTACTAACTTACGTTGCTACGATCAATATAATGGTCGGTAACGTTTTTACTAACCTTTCGGAACCATCAGCTCTAAGAATTATGTAATGTTTACCTGTTTGTAAGCTGATGGAATTTTTGAGGAATAAAAACTCTTCTTCTTCTTCTTCTTCTTTTAGTTTTTCGCGTAGACAATAAATTAGTTACATTTTCATAGAAAAATAAGCATCATTAGGCATAGGTAGCGATGAAATTGAATACCATAACAGTAGCGTACCCAGGATTTCGCGAAGGGGGGGGCTGAACTGATGGTCGACGACCGGGGGGGGGGGGGGGTGAAAGGGTGAAAACGCACACGCAGTCCGCGGCAGTCTGCAGAAAGTTCAGCTTTTTAAAATTTTTTTACTGATTTCATTGATATTGCAAAAAAGTTTTATTTACGCAACATGTCGTGCAATCATAGTGGTTGCAGGGGTCTGGGGGCGGCAGCCCCCAGAAGCTGGAGCTTTTTTAGAATTTTGAAATAAATTTTGCATTGAAAAACCATTTCTAAGCAACAGTTGTTGTGAAATCATAGTGGTTGCAGGGGTCTGGGGGCGGCAGCCCCCAGAAGCTAAAGCTTTTTTAGAATTTTGAAATAAAATTTGCATTGAAAAAGCAATTCTAAGCAACACTGGTACTAAAAAAAGAGTGGTTGCAGGGGTCTGGGGGCGGCAGCCCCCAGAAGCTAAAGCTTTTTTAGAATTTTGAAATAAAATTTACATTGAAAAAGCAATTCTAAGCAACACTGGTAGTAAAAAAAGAGTGGTTGCAGGGGTCTGGGGGCGGCAGCCCCCAGAAGCTAAAGCTTTTTTAGAATTTTGAAATAAAATTTACATTGAAAAAGCAATTCTAAGCAACACTGGTATATAGTAAAAAATGAGTGGTTGCAGGGGTCTGGGTTTGGCAGCCCCCCCCCCAGAAGCTGGAGTATTTTTAGAATTTTGAAATAATAATTGCATAGAAAAACCAATTCTAAGCAACACTTGTCGTGAAATCATAGTTGCAGCAGCGGTCTGTTCAGAGTCAGATTTTGTTATGTCAAATATTTCAAACTTTTAACCTATTTAGATAAAAAAAGCACAAAAAATCGGCCCATGGGGGGACTAGCAAACCTGAAAAATACGTTGTATACAGGAAAAAATTGAAGAAAAACCATGGGTGACAAGGGCTGTCCTTAGACGTTCGTCCTCCAGTCCACCCACCACACGGTTTTTAATTAAAAGCCACACAAAATATATAACTAAATACCAATAATAGTTGTCAGCATTACTCATTATTAATGCACCATAGCAGATATAAGTCATGTATATACATTAGAGCAGTAATGAATTAGGGGCGAGATCCCCTCGAAAGAAAATTTTGGAAAATTTTTGAAATTTCAGTGTAATTTTAGTCAATTGGGAACGTGCCGGAAAATTTTTTTCAGCGGTGTCATAAAACCAAAGAAGACCACAGGAAAAAAGTGAAAAAAGGGGGGGGCTGAAATCGCGAAGGGGGGGGCTAAAATCGCGAATGGGGGGGCTGATGTCCCCCTAGCCCCCCCCCTGGGTACGCCACTGTACCATAAATACGATTTCACAGGAAAACCAGAGACTCTGAATTTTATCTGAAAAAAATGTTACTGGCTTTTCAGATAAATTTCAGACACTTCTTACAGGAGTTTCAGAGATAGTTCACATGGTTTTCACATCTGTAAAAAGTAGGTAAATTTTATCTTAAATTCCTGTGAAAAGTATCTGAAATTTATCTGAAAAGCCAATGACATTTTTTTCAGATAAAATTCAGAGTCTCTGAATTCTGGGTGAAATTCTCTGAAATTCCTCTGAATTTCTCTGAAATTTATCTGAAATTCCTTTGAAAGTCCGTAAAATGTCTCTGAATGGAAAGGGTAAAAAACATCTGAAAAATCCGTAACCGAAAAAAATTTACAGAAAATTCGGATCCCTGGTTTTCCTGTGTTTGAAAACGTCACTGATGCTCAGCAGCAAGCTGGCACTGACAGTCAATTTCGGTTTAAAAGTGCAGCTTTATTTATGATATCACAGCAGCAAGTGTCCTTTTATTTGATGCAAGCAACGAAGACTAATTTGGCTCTCCTTACAGCAAGGCTCCACACGTGTGAGTGTGCGTGTTTTCAAAAACACTCAAATACTGGCTCAAGTTTGGATTTAGGCTTAGGCTTAGGCTGTTTTAAAATTAGGCTTAAAGTTTATATGTTTATGTGATGAGCCTTGCTGTAACTAAAGCTACGTCGAAGACTAAGCCTTTTCTGACCCACTTATAAGCCTGAGCCTAAGCACTAAGCCTAAGCACTAAGCCAAAGCCTAAACCTAAAGGCCGATTCACACGGTGCGTTTTTGCCGCTGCGATTTTGACGCAAAACGCAAGACACAGGGCGTCGCACACGAAACGCAGCGTCTGAACAAACGTTGCGTCTCGCAAACTATTTTGCTGCGTCTTTACTGTTTTAAGGGGGCGCTCCGGGAATCGGGGGTTACATCGAAAATTGGCACAAAAGTTGGCAAATGTCAAACTTTACTATACATATATGTAGTATGGCACAAAGGAACACTGGAGGCAAAATTTCAAATCACATGATCATGTCACGTGACTCCCAGAGCACCAAACGTGAGTGAATTTTCGGCAAACGATAACTCTGCTTATACTTTGCGTATAGTCACACTTTATATACCAAAATGTAGCTTATGTGCTTCTCTAGTTGAACATTATTTTGGTTTTTAACATTTATGTCGGATTTGGATACAAAATGTCATTATGTGTTTTCGAAGTCGAACTCTGAGCAATAAAATTCATATAAAAAAATTTCTAAGCTTTATTTTAAAAAACTAAAAAATTGTTCAACTGCGCAAAGCCTAAGACTATAGTTGTGCAAAATTTTGTAGAAAAATATCTTACCAGCATTTTATAATCGAATGCCGAAAAATTGGTTTTGTATTCACACAGCTTATATTTAAGTCTGCTGCTTCTGAAAATGGTTTCTTGTGCGATTTTTTTGCACAGAACGCAATAAAATTGTTTTAATTTTTCATTACGACTAATAAAATTTACGTATCGTTTGTTTGGAAAACCTCAAAAAGCGTTGATGCACTGGCTTACTTGCTGAGTTTGTGGAAAAGTCTAATAAAATCAATAAATTGTCCAATTTTTTTCAAAATTTTTGCAATGGAGATATGCGCGTCAAAACATCAGAAATAGTATTTTGGGCAACTTTTCTTCAAGAATGATAGGTCATTTTGGCTGTTTTTAAAAAATACGGCCCAAATCCTTGATTCCCGGAGCGCCCCCTTAAACATATGACAAACAGCTTTGCGAATAATGTTGAAACAACAGTGGCGTACCCAGGGGGGGGCTAGGGGGACATCAGCCCCCCCCTTCGCGATTTTAGCTCCCCCTTCGCGATTTCAGCCCCCCCCCTTTTTTTCACTTTTTTTCCTGTGGTCTTCTTTGGTTTTATGACACCGCTGAAAAAAATTTTCCGGCACGTTCCCAATTGACTAAAATTACACTGAAATTTCAAAAATTTTCTTTCGAGGGGATCTCTTCCCTAATTCATTACTGCTCTAATGTATATACATGACTTATATCTGCTATGGTGTATTAATAATGAGTAATGCTGACAACTATTATTGGTATTTAGTAGGGATCGACCGGATCCAAAATTTCTGCCGGATCGGGATCCGGATCCAGCCTGAGACACACAAACATTTTTCCAAAAATGAAAAAATTTTCAAAAAATTTTTGTCTAACTTGACCACTGGCTGTCCCACACTTCGATTTCGGGGGGTGGGCGGGGGTCTGAAAAAATTTTTTGACTTTTTATAATAGCGTTTTTCAGTTTTACGCTAATTTGGTATAACCGCAGCCATATCGAGGGCAATGAATTGAGTCTGTTTGTTAAAAACCAGTGGTGCACCTAGGAAAAAATAGAGAATTGTTCAATTTTTAGGTTGAATTTGGTCAACTGGAGACGTATCAGAAATTTTTTTCCGACAGGGAACGTCACATCAGACAGAAGACAGTGTATTACACAACTAAATGCAGCATACTATACTCGTGTAGACATGCAAATGCAGCATAATGTACTGATGTATAGGCTTTGATGAAAGATAATGACAAGGAATAGTAAGGCAAAGAGTTGCAGGAGTCTGGGGGCAGCAGCCCCCAGGAAAAAAATGTGGGAAATTTTGATTTTTAGGCCAAATTTGGTCAATTGGGGGAACGCATCAGAAAATTTTTCCGGCCGGACCATAAAAACCAAAGGGGGACCCTTGGAACAAATAGTTGTCGTCAAGAAGTGCCAATTTGATACTGGATCCGGATCCTGCAGGTTTGGATCCGGATCCGGCGCCGGATCCGGATCCACTGGATCCGGCCGGATCCGGATCCGGATATCCGGTCGATCCCTAGTATTTAGTTATATATTTTGTGTGGCTTTTAATTAAAAACCGTGTGGTGGGTGGAGTGGAGGACGAACGTCTAAGGACAGCCCTTGTCACCTATGGTTTTGCTTCAATTTTTTCCTGTATACAACGTATGTTTTTCAGGTTTGCTAGTCCCCCCATGGGCCGATTTTTCGTGCTTTTTTTATCAAAATAGGTTAAAAGTTTGAAATATTTGACATAACAAAATCTGACTCTGAACAGACCGCTGCTACAACTATGATTTCACGACAAGTGTTGCTTAGAATTGGTTTTTCTATGCAATTATTATTTCAAAACTCTAAAAATACTCCAGCTTCTGGGGGGGGGCTGCCAAACACAGACCCCTGCAACCACTCTTTTTTTACGACCAGTGTAGCTTAGAATTGCTTTTTCAATGCAAATTTTATTTCAAAATTCTAAAAAAGCTGCAGCTTCTGGGGGCTGCCGCCCCCACACCCCTGCACCAACTATGATTTCACGACAAATGTTGCTTAGAATTAGTTTTTCAATGCAAATTTTATTTCAAAATTCTAGAAAAGCTCCAGCTTCTGGGGGCTGCCGCCCCCAGACCCCTGCAACCACTATGATTGCACGACATGTTGCGTATATAAAACTTTTTTGCAATATCAATGAAATCAGTCAAAAAAATTTAAAAAGCTGAAGTTTCCGCCGACTGCCGCTGAATGCGTTTGTGGGCTTTCACCCCCCCCCCCCCCGGTCGTCGACCATCAGTTCAGCCCCCCCCCTTCGCGAAATCCTGGGTACGTTACTGTGAAACAACACGTCCACAGCATCAAAACGCACTGAAATCGCAGGCTGAATTGCAGTTTGGCGTTTAAAACGCTGCGGAAAAATCAAGATGCATGCATTCCGCACTGAAAACACTGCGTCTGTTCAGACAGTGCGTTTTGCCGCAGCGGCCAAAACGCTGCGACAAAATCGCAGTAAAATCGCAGCATGTGAATCGGCCTTTAAAGGTTAAGCACGTGCGTGCAGTTGGCAGACACTTTGTCAGTACAAATTCTGAAATATGCTTTTTCTAATAGCTCGGAATTTGTACTATTTTGTACCATTACTCTCACATTTTGTACTAATTTGTACTAAGAGTACAAATTCGTGAAAAAGTGTCAGCTAAAGGCCGATTCACACGGTGCGTTTTTGCCGCTGCGATTTTGACGCAAAACGCAAGACGCAGGGTGTCGCACACAAAACGCAGCGTCTGAACAAACGTTGCGTCTCGCAAACTATTTTGCTGCGTCTTTACTGTTTTAAAAATATGAGAAACAGCTTTGCTGATATTGTTGAAATCAACACGTCCGCAGCATCAAAACGCACTAAAATCGCAAGCCGAATTGCAGTCTGGCGTTTAAAACGCTGCGGAAAAATCAAGACGCATTCATTCCGCATGGAAATCGCAGCGTCTGTTCAGACCGTGCGTTTTGCCGCAGCGGCGAAAACGTAGCGGCAAAATCGCAGTAAAATCGCAGCGTGTGAATCGGCTTTAAAGGCCGATTCACACGCTGCGATTTTACTGCGATTTTGCCGCTGCGTTAAGGAGGCCGATTCACACGCTGCGATTTTACTGCGATTTTGCCGCTGCGTTAAGGCCGATTCACACGCTGCGGTTTTACTGCGATTTTGCCGCTGCCCTATAGAGAATGTTTTCTAGCTTTTTTCTGGTTTTTTTCTAACCTTTTTCTGGTTTTTTCTAGTTTTTTGCCAGCTGTTTTCTACGTTTTTTCTGGCTTTTTTCTGGTTTTTTCTAGTTTTTTTCTGGTTTTTTTCTGATTTTTCACCAACCCTTTCTTGGACATTCTCAATTTTTTCAGAGTGTTCCCTGATGATTTTCTTTATTGTTCAGCCACGTTAATGCTCTTTATATACGTTTTCTGAAACTGAATTCTAGTTGTTTTTTGAGGGTGTCTAGTTGTTTTATGCACTGTTTCTAGTATGTATATGCTAGGTTTTTAATTTTTTTCCAGATTTTTTCTGTTTTTTTTTCTAGTTATTTTCTGACTTTTTTCTGGTTTTTTTCTAGTTATTTTCTAACTTTTTTCTGTTTTTTTCTAGTCATTTTCTAGTTATTTTCTAACTTTTTTCTGGCTTTTATCTAGTTATTTTCTAACTTTTTTCTGTTTTTTTCTAGTTATTTTCTACCTTTTTTTCTGTTTTTTTTCTGGTTTTTTTCTAGTTATTTTCTAACTTTTTTCTGGGTTATTTTCTAGTTATTTTCTAACTTTTTTTGTTTTTTTCCTTGTTATTTTCTAACATTTTTCTGGCTTTTTTCTAGTTATTTTCTAACTTTTTTCTTGGTTTTTTCTAGTTATTTTCTGACTTTTTTCTGGTTTTTTCTTGTTATTTTCTAACTTTTTTTTGTTTTTTTTCTAGTTATTTTCTAACTTTTTTACGTTTTTTTTCTTGTTTTTTTCTAACTTTTTTCTGGTTTTTTTCTAGTTATTCAACTTTTTTCTGGATTTTTTCTAGTTGAATGGTCTTACTATATATATATATATATAGTCAAAGGGAATAAAAATTACAAACTCAGCAGCATAAATACCAGGGTTGGCAGTCTCGGTCTCGGTCTCGGTCTCGGTCTCGTAAAAAAACCGAGACTAGGCTGGTCTCGGTCTCGGTCTCGGTCTCGGTCTCGGTAGTAAAACCGAGACCTGCCATAGGGTGGTCTCGGTATTTCAGACGACACTTGGAGTTTTGAAAATTTTGCAAGATCACTAAGATATTTTTTGGAAAATTTAAGTTTCAAAATAGACTGTGAAGCATGAAAAGGTAAACTGTCTGCAGCAGAAAGGTAATGTCAGTGCACTGGCAAACTTTAGCGAACTTCCAGTTTAAACTTTGTATTATACACCGCCTAGTTTTATCAAGCTAGAGTTTCCAACTAAGGTTTGAGCTAGAATGGATTGCCTGACTTATCTGGAACCTTTCAAGCATATATCGGTCAAAAGTAAAATACTGACCATCATTTAACAGATAGTCCTAATTTCGTAGTTAATTTGTAATTCAAAAAAATGCTGGCTTCTGCAACTTTACCAAGCGCGAACTGAGTGTGCAATTTAATTGCACTTTCTTGAGAAATTGCCCTCTGAAATTTTTTCAGACTGAAATTTTACACAAGGGTCCCCCCTTTGGTTTTTATCGCCCGGCCGAAAAAATTTCCGATACGTCTCCAATTGACCAAATTTGCTCTAAAATTTAAAAATTTCTCCCTATTTTCTCCTGTGGGCTGCCGCCTCCAGACCCCCGCAACCCTCTGGCTTACTTGTTCTTGTTATTATCTTTCATCAAAGCCTATGCATGTACATTATAGCAGGCGGGGAAAAAATCCGCATTTTCATATTTCGTCATGTAGCTCATAGACTATACGTTTTCACGGGAAACCAAAAAATTCGTCGTAGGCCTACAGGGACTGTACTATACGCTGGCAAATTTTTGGACCTGTACCATATACCCAAGTTCCGGAACCGGGGTAGGTTTTTTTCGCCCCAAAATGGGGTGGGTTTCTCCCCGCCTGCTATACAAGAGACATTATGCTCCATATCAAGGGCGTACCCAGGGGGAAGAATTCCCCCCGAAATATTTTCCCATTAATTTTTTACACAAGGGCCCCTCCTTTGGTTTTTATGGTCCGGCCGGAAAAATTTTCTGATACGTCTCTAATTGAGCAAATTTGGTTTAAAAAATAAAAAATTGCCCCATATTTTTTTCTGGGGCTGCGGCCCCCAGACCCCTGCAACTTTGTGGCTTGCTATTCCTGGTTATTATTTTTCATCAAAGCCTATTCATCAAAGTCCATTGTGCTGCAATTTCATGTCTACACGTGTCTATTATGCTGCATTTACATGTGTAATGCACTGTCTGATGTAACGTTCCCATCCGTTGTTTTAAATTTTGTCGGAAAATGTGTGATACGTCTCCAGTTGACCGAAGACTTCCGCCGCCAGACCCCCGCAACTGTGTGAATTGCCTTGATAGAAGTTGCAGATTTTAGAGGGTATCCCAGGGTCAAAAACAGTAAAGGTGTCTAGCCGCCCCCAGACTCCCGCAACTATGCATTTGTATTTTACCGGCATTTCCGTACAATGGTAGAGGCGGGGTCGCCCCCCCCCGGAAAAAATTCCTGGATCCGCCTCTGATATATTTGAAAACACATGATAAAAATATGAAGAAATATGAACATTATTCTGATAATGTGCATATTAAATCAGGGTAGGCGCGATAGCGCCTAACCCTAGAATAGGAACGACACTCCACATTGCAGAATTTCAAAATTAATTTTTTTAATAACTAAAAATTTATGGAAGCAAACTGGTTTAAGTTTGGTGTGTGCCCGTGCCTGGGGGAGGGGTACTTGCTGGCGAAATTTCAGGCAAATCGGTTGAGGATTACCCGAGATATGAAAAATCAGATCCCGCAAACTCGGATTTTTCCGTCTTTTTTTTCCGGCGCCATAACTCAAGAAATCCTTATTGACGAGGTACTTTTTTATGTTTTTTACGGTAACGAACGCG
>JASANF010017756.1:0-15610 GCA_030248245.1 Trissonchulus sp. WLG1_4
TTCAATGTTTTTGGAAGTGAACATAGGCCAAAGTTTGAAGCTATAAATGGCTATAATCTTTGTTTTTGGATAGTTTTGAGTACGTTATGGTGTTGTAAAGTATCGTCAAGGATAAGCTGGCAGGATTTTACTGGAAATTTTTAAGTGAATGAAGATTTTTTCACTGCCTAAGCCTAAGCCCAAGCCTTATATTTGGACAAAACTTGGACGATTCTGGTAAATTTGGCCAATTTTTTCAAAGGAGCTGGAGACAAAGTGCCTTTGTTATGACGCTAAAAAATTGTACAATTATCTGACTCCATTTAAATAAATATATACGGGTTTTGGAAAAAAATTGCGAAAACGTCGCTCACTGAGGGCTTTGACTTAAAGGGGATTGTATCTGAAAAATACAAAAAAACCAGTAGGGGTTTTTTTACCAAAAATGCTTCCCACAAGGTGCTCTTCTCAAGAAAATAGGTCCGTTTATGCCCCCCCCCCAACTGCATTTAATCCAAAATGTGTGAACCCAGAAACTTAAGTTTTTGCTACCGAAATTTTTCTTTCAATTTAACGAATTCCTTCACCGAATTCAAATATTTGCGTAATTTCTGTAAAAAATTAGTGACTTAAGGGGGAGCTACCCAGGTCAAAAATTAAAGTTCTCCAATTTTGCTTATTTTTACATATGTTATATACATACATATGTACTTCCCCAAGGCACCTCTACCTCACATAAGAACAATTAAGCTTGAAGGTGCACTTTTGGTTCAGTGCGTTGGTCAGTGTATTTACATAGAGAAAAGTCAAAAGTACGCCAAAAGGAGTAAAAGTAGCCCTTACTTGGGCAGTTCTAGCACAAACCACACCAGGCCCATCAAGCTGAAACTTGGTATAATAGTAGCACACATGTAAGCGCAAAATCAGTATGATCCGGATTTTTGATATGTCTTCTCAAATGTAAAATCGAGGGCGAAATGTGAAAAAACTGCCGTTTTTGGGTCCGTTTTTTGGTGCTTGACAGGAGTTTTGGTAGATATATAAGTGTCACATGATCTGCTCCAATATATAAGAACCCTCTCTCCGACTCCTAATTTTACTTGATCCCAAACTTGATGTACTAAAAAACTGAAACTAAGATGTATATAAACTCTTATGTGTATGCAAACATTGTGCGAATTGATGCAAACCATTGATGTAAATATTTGATAATATGTGCTTCAATACCTTAAACCAAGACCGTATATAATATACCGATAATAATTTTTTAATTTAGAACAAATTTTAGTGGTTTTAGCGAAGGAGGTATATCTTATATAACAGCGAAAAATTTACGTACTTATAAGTATCTTCAAATTTGCAAAAGGTAGCCCCGGACAGACGTTGGTCATACACGTAAATATCCAACCACAGCTGTTCTTAATTTTTAGCTGCAGCCTGCAGACATTGCATATATGCATACTTTAGCATTTAAATATTTTTACATTAACATTTTTACATTTTGGATATTTTAAATTTTACATTTTACTGAGTTCTAGTGTGCAAGCAAATCTTTTGCAGTTTTCTGTTTCCCAAAGCGATATGTTGTTATCATACATTTTTCCTAGACAAGGGCGTAGCCATGGGGGGGGTCATGGGGTCGAACCTGAAGAATTGTCAACAAGGGTCCCCTCTTTGGTTGTTATCATCCGACCGAAAAATTTTCTGATACGTCTCGAATTGACCAAATTTGACCTGTGGCTTACTATTATCTTTCATGAAAGCCTAGGCATGTGTACACGAGTACATTATATATCTATATTATATATATATATATATATATATATATATATATATATATATATATATATATATATATATATAGATCCTCTTTTTTCAAAATATATACATGTGCGTAGCGATGTAGTCTTCATGTTCGTTGTGTCTGTGTATATACAAATATATAACCACACGTGAGCCACTAACTTCGTGAGCTACCTTCAATACATTCTGGGGGGGGGGGGGGGTGACGGACCTGTCTGGGGGGGGGGGGGTGAGGATGCCTTCTAGAGTGGGGGTGAAACCCCCCCCCACGCCCATGTATGTATACAGCTACTTGCTATATATATGTGCATACATATGCTATATGTGCAAAGTAACCTTAAGTGTTGCTGTTTCAGATTTTATATTTATTCTATACTATGACTCTCAAATCAAAGCTGTCCGCTGGATTTACTAATACGTTTCTGTTGTTTGATTTCAACAGAAATGTTTATTAGTAAACTTAGTTTGGCAGCAGCTAACACTCTGACTGCATCCACAATTGGACATGAAGGATTTCAATTAAGATTTCAATCGCTGGTAGACATGGCAGTATCTGATTAATTTACTGAATATTAACCTACTTTTGAACACATGCTATCTTATCTAAAATAATGTTGAACACATTTTGCTTTAACAACCGTTTACTGGAAACATAATCATTGCAGAAATCCAATAATATTTAAAATAATATGTCATTTACATTTAAAAGCATCCACAATTGACTAGGAAGAATACAAACACTAAATGAATAACACAAATGACTAGCCGTTTAGATATAATCATGGTCTTTGAGCTCAGACACAACTCGTTCCTTTAAAATTACATTTTCTTGGTCGGTGGAAGGCTTCTTATATGCTTGTTCTTTTACTTTAGGCTTGGCACGGGGATAATAGCGCTTCTGTTTTTGGACGATGAGTCGCGGTGCAGCCCTGGAAATTTGTGGATCCAGGGGATAGCTCATAGACGGTTGATTTGATGCGGATGCCACAAGGTTTTTAATTGTCCCCAATAACTGCATCACTTCGGCTGCTTCGTCATCAGTAAGCTGAACATCAGATAATTGTCGAGCGACTTCATAGAAACTGTCAAGCCAATTATGTGGCGTTGTTTTAGCAACACTTTGACATTGACGCCACGTATTATTTAGGTCGAAATTATTTAAAGGGGGGTCGTCGGTGATAATTTCACTAATTTCGTCCGCACAGCTGTCTTGGAAAAGTTTCATTCTGACTGCATGAATGTGCTTACAGATTGTCGATTGCATGTGATAGTCTTTGCACGAACAGCTCAATGCGTGAACACAGAGTTTGCAACGTAAGCATTGCACATTGCAACATATCAGTCTCTCAGAGATTTGATGCACATAATATTGCTTATCTGCACTCTCGGATTTTATCGCGGCTATAACAGGCTGGTTTTGGAAAATTTGCACATGATTCAGATTCAACTTCGCACCACGTAAATGACGCTGGTTGACCAGAGATGCACGACTCGACACATGACCCATTACATGTCTCACTACGGTTTCAAATTTACGGTGACGCTCAAAATTTAGCAGATGCCCAATCAGTTTATCTAGCCGTCTGTTCTGCTCCCGAGCAAAGTAGAATTCACTAAAACAAACACACAAAACGTTATTATATATAATTACGAGTTATATATATATATATATCAGTATATATATATATATCAATATATTATATATATATATATATATCATATATATATATATATATCATATATTATATATATTCAAAAGTACCGGAACCGGAACCAGAACCACTAATTCTATGAAAAAGGATTTTGCTTTTAATTTTGTGTTGTTCGTCCATGAAAATTTTCCGACAAGTCTCCAATTGACCACAATCAGCCAAAAAATAAAAAATTTCTCCAGATTTTGTTCTGGCGGCAGTCTTGAGACTCTGTGGCTTGCTTAGTCTTAGTCTTCTTTCTTATTCTCTTTCATCAAAGCTCATACACCCAACTTATTATGTACTGTACGAGTATGCATGTTGCATACTTATAAGACATACACTTATATTCTAGCTTAATACATTCTTACAGTTTTGTCAGCTTTAATGTCCTAAAACGGATATTAGAATACAGTACTAGTACTAGTACATATAAATAACTTCAGATTTTTTATTCTAGCATTCTTTCTTATGTTGCACTGCTTATTGTGACATTCTATCAGCAATGCTCTGCTTCTGTGTCCAATTTCTTGTATTACTTCAGCTACCTCAATGAAAGCCGAAGGTTCATGGTTTTTCACGCTACAGCCAAAAATTTTGTACTCTGTTATCTGTGTAAACCTTACTATCTAACAGGGGTGGATCTAGCAGGGAAAGCGACGGTACAGCCGCCCCCCCCCCATTTTCTTCAAGTGGATCTGTATATACACAAGGGTCTTCTAATTGGTTTTTATCGCCCGGTCGGAAAAAATGTCCGATACGTTCCCAATTGAACAAATTCGGCCTAAAAATCAAAAATTTCTCCACTTTTTTCCTGGGGGCTGCCGCCCCCAGACCCCTGCAGCTTTGTGAGTTTTCTTGTTGCTTTTGTGATTAAGTTGCTTTATGATCAGCTTTCTTGAAAGCGTGTCCACGTGTACATGAGTGCATTCAGTTTATATACTTGCTTAATACACTATATATATCTTTTATCCCATTAGCTGCTTTACCGTTGCCAAATCGCCAATTTTAGTGCATTTGTGGTCTATAATGCCAAAATATTTCCGGATTTGCTAGATTCTAGCAATTCGTCGGACCGCGGATGTGTATAATTTTTAGTCTTTTGAGCCCCACTATCACTTGCGATTGGTCAGAAAATAGCATTCTTTTTGAACGAAGTATTCTCAGGTGTGTTGTTTTTGACGTTAAAATTTGGGAAAAAATGCATTTTAACCTGGGTTTTTTTTTTGCGCAAAAACGTTCGCAATTGCGAAAAAAAATTGAGGATTGCGAAAAATTTTCAAATCTTTTCGCAAAATTGCGAAAAAATTTTGACGCAGTGGAGGTGAACTCGTAAGGTCTATGTGCTGATTTTTGTGGTTTAGTCGGAAAAAGTTTCCGATACGTCCCCAATTGACCAAATTTGGCCTAAAAATTGAAATTTTCTCCGAATTTTCTGATCCCTTACGCCCATTCTCGTGCAACTTGTTGACTTGATGTTTCTAGTGACTGTAAATGGGACAGATTTTCTTCCATGTATCATCACCCCAACTGCATGTAACACTAACAGACAGTATAATATAGGTCGGAGGTGACAATTAAGAAAGGCCTAACTTGGTCATTGGCCGGGTCTTCTCGTATTTCTTTACGGCTGAGCATGGAATGTGAAAATTGTGAAAAATTACACAAAATTCTCAGGAAGGCTACATAAATTTAAATAAAAATGTCAAAATCGCTGCTTTTTATCCAAAAAGGGTAAAAACTGCGTCAGCCTTAATCTGTATAGGCGGAATAATGTTTTATTAACATTTAAATGTTAAGTCTACTGCATTACGTAGCAAAAGTATGTCTGCGAAAAAATTTTTGATTTTGCGAAAAAAATTTCAAGCTTTTCGCAAAATTGCGAAAATTTGCCAGCGAAAAAAAAAACCCAGATTTTAACACATTTTAAAAATTCTGCAATCTTTTAAAAAGAGGTTGCAGGAGTTTTTAGCGTAAACAAAACTGTATTTTAAAATCTGGGGACTGTTAGAAGGGTAGTCAAAAAAATGTAAGCAAAAGAAAACAAAAAAATTTTGTTTGAAAATATTGCAAAATATAGGGTCTTTTGAAGGGGTTCCGGTTCCGGTTCCGGTTCCGGTATTTTTAGGCGGTTCCGGTTCCGGTTCCGGTAGTTTTAGGGTTCCGGTCGATCCCTGATATATATATATATATATAATATATATGTGTGTAAAAAATTATATTATAAATGAATAAACAACCACTATCTGAGAGCTAGTAAGGCTAACTGAGCAAAACCACAGGCTGAACTACTGGTGAAGCCGAATTGATTTTTTGAAATGAGTATTTTTGTCTTTTGTGACTGCATACTATCGCAACATACCCGTATTTTAAGGTTTTGTGGAATGATTCAAGAAACATATTCGTTCGAACGGGGCAGTCAAACTCGTCGTATGCTACAGCCCATTCTTCCGGGCGGGTTAAATACGTGTTGCAAAAATAACACCAAAATTCGCCGTATGCTTCGGAATCGCTGTATTGGCAGTGCATGAAGTGAGTCAGTTCCTAAAATTAAATTTCATTTTTTAATTCATGCTAAAATTCACTCAATACTTAATTTTTTTACTATTTCAAATCCAGTTTTATGAGATTATTAGAGTTAAACTAGGTTTCACAAATAATCTCTGAAATTATTTTTATGTTTCTATGCATGACACTGTATTTTTTATTTATATGCATGATATTGTCTTTTATGTTTATATAGTACACATACAAATATAATTACGTAATCATTATCTATGATATATATTATACAGTCATTTATATATGCAACGTACTTTGAATTCAAATAACGTCTTCGCGTTCATTAAGACACATAGCTCTTGGTAGAATTTATTTTTTTCCTTGGCGTCTACTCCGGAGATTTTCTTCGATATATTTTTCACCCAGTTTCTGTGCACATGCCAATTGCACAATTTTTTCTTCGTGTTAGCAGCATTCGCGTAATATTTTTGAAATGCCAAAAAATAAGCAGAATAGTCATCGGACATGAAATAATTAATTTCAGTATCCTGATTCAATTTCAAAATAGCATCGAAAAAATACTCATAAGCTAATGTATCATTTCTTGATGAAACCATCCAGGCTATGGGCTCGCCCTCGCAAAAGTCATCAAGAATCATAAGTGTCGTCAGTTGGTATTTGTATGACGTTACTGCGTGGGTATCATCAATTAATATAGTCTTACTGAATTGGCGAAAACGTTTGTTTTGGTATTCCGTTTGTAAAACTAGTATAAAGTCATCTTTGCCAAATTCTGGAGCATGACCTATCTTGGGAACTTCACTTCCACGGTTTTTAAATAGAAGCACAGGTGAATTTTCCATTGCCAGAAATTCAGCCACCAACAGCTCCACGCTTGTTACATCATTGCTATCGCGCAACCACTTGTCTAGGCCATACAAATGCTTGGTGTTGTGAATATCAGATCGTCGCGTAAAATGTATTCTCTCTGGCTGATCACCATTCTCCAGCGCTCCTGCAAAAATATAAAGTTATTTATTTTATTTATTTATTTATATATTTATATAATGATATAATTCATAATATATAGTTTCTCACACAGTTGTACTTAATTAGGTCTACACAATTGGCTACGCCCTACGTATTTAAGACGCAGTTTAAGATCACCACAAATTTTCGACATCGTTTATACACTGACATTGCCAATCTACACTGGTACAAGGTTATGATTTATGCACTATATACATGAAAACTATTTTGAAAGTTAGTCTTACTTTCAGCTATACTTCGAAGTTTCTTGAAGACCTGGGAAACGCTGGGATCACCAGGCTCGCTCAAATGCTGCTTGATAATGGATTTGTCTTGTTGAGACAAAGGTATATGTTGAATATCAATATTATGACCATAATGTGTTCCATAAAACTGCACTTGAATTTTCTCGCTTGAAGATTGTATTGTTCGAATCTCAGCGGTGCAGATATTATTTATTTTGCTGGAGCCACGCCATCGCGGACAACGTTTTGTGGTATTGTTGTTGTAATCACCAGATCTGAAATAAGATTTGTATTTTTTGCTGCATAATAAGTAAATATTAGTCAAATTATTATTTATAAAAGATCACCGAAGTACTATTATTTACAAAAAAGCACCGAAGTACTTATGTTTCATTGTAATTTTACATATGAAGCTTTGTCTTTTTGGACAAACGTTCGTCTTTTTGGACCAAGCTTCGTCTTTTAAGACAAAACTTGGTCCTTTTGGACAAACCTTCGTCTTTTTTTGGTAACGAAGCTTTGTCTTTTTGGACAAACGTTCGTCTTTTTGGACCAAGCTTCGTCTTTTAGGACAAACCTTTGTCCTTTTGGACGAAGCTTCGTCTTTTTCTGGTAACGAATGTTCGTTACCAGTAACGAATTGGAAAGTTTTTTTTGCAATGTACTGTAGATTAGTGGTCCAATAGTTACTGTTAGCATAAATGTATTTCGCGTAAATTTTCATGATTTGTTTATTAACTTTTCAGTTGTTTATTAAGTTTTCAAATCACCTGTTGCAAAAAAATTCACGCGTCCGAACAGATCCGTTGATGGTTTGTTTCAGTCGGGCCCCACGCCAGAGCACATATTGAGAACAGGACTTCTTCTCCATTTGAGCCTTCCAGTTTTCGAACTCTAAAATCAGCAAGCAATGCATAATCCACTCCGAATTTCTTTCTCAAGACTACCTATTAGGTGCAACAATAAATTAAAAATTTAAAAGTGTGTTATTACAGAACATTTTTAAGACTGTCATACATTGCTCATTTTACACTATGATTATACTATGATTTTACACTGTGATTTCAACTTTAAACCATCACCTTTGACACTGTTCAATTCGAAGCATTCATAGTTCATTTCTCTTCCATGCCCAGTTTTCAAATGATTTCGCAGTTCAGAGACTTTGTAATGAGAAAAATTGCATCCAGGTTCCCGGCATTTTGCTGAAACACGTAAACGATAGTGAAATACGTAACAGTAATGCTCAAAATTTTGAACGTCAGAAATATGTAACTTCTATTCAAGCTAGATCATTTCCAAGTCCTATTGAAACAAAAAATATTCAAAAGTTGTGTTGGCAGTGAAATAAGCACCCCTGTAAAACTAGTATGTATTAACTGAGATTAAGATATAAGACGCCAACCTTTTTTTACAAATTATTTACATTCATTGAGTTTGATTAATCGCAACGCTGTTCTCATAAAACATAATTTACCCATCCTGTATTCAACTGACTACCATTTTTTTATACTTTCTATGTCATTATGTACCTTTTCCTGCCGTAAGATTTTCCTTGTGCTCTGGATGGAATTTTGAGACATGATGAAGCAAACTCGGTCGTCGAAGAAAACTAACGGTGCAACTTTCCACTGGACACTTAATTCTCGTTGTATTCATCACCTGAAATATTTTCAAACGTTATTAAGCATACGTGTCACGGGATAACAGTCGAGGCCCGAGGGCTTGTCCAGAATTTTTTATTTTAGTGGTGACTTGTGCCTACGTATTTGGATTTAACTCCACAATTTTTTGGTTTTTACTTCCTTTTGGACCAACTTACAGCCCTTAAGATAAAATTTTCGGTATTAATCTACATTTTTTAACAGGGTTCTTTGTCCCAATGCCTTAAATTTGAAGGGAGGTTTAAAAAATTCGAAAAATAAGTCACGGCTGTACATAAGCCTGCACCCAAAACGCCAGTGAAAAGACAAAATTATTTTAGTCTAGTTGCGCATGCGCAGAATTGAGCCAAGCAAAATACTATTTGCGCATGCGCAAAAATGAGCCAATCAGAATCGGATGCTGAGGGCTGTCGTTAGAAGCCCGTGTCTTGGGTCAGGAAGTGATTATATGGTACCAATATACCACACAGCATTGTACTAGTTGCTCCGTGGACATAAAATTTCAAAACAAAAAGCTCTCTTTTTGCAAACTATGAGCTGCTTTTGCGACACTACCACCTTAAGGGGGCGCTCTGAGTAACTTCCAATAATGCAAATTGCTATTATTCTTCGTTTCTTGCTGATACGAACATTTTTGCTTAAGTGCAATCAAGATGGAAACCAGGCAAGTATTTTTGAAAAGTTTGATGAGTCTCGGAGCATTTCAGCAAATTTTATGACTGCATCAAAATTGGAAATGTGAAAAATTTAACTAACATTTGAAATGATGTAGCTCCGTGGTGCCTAAACCAAATTTAACAATCTGTAGCTTAAGGTGGTAGTTGCGTTTTCGAGGTTTTTGTGATTTCTATGTAAACTTTGCGCCACCAGTACTCAAGTTATAAGTGACGCCTGAGCATAAATTTTTGGGACAGTATTGTAAGGGTCAAAATCCCCAGGCATGTCTCTCACTTTTTTGAAATTTCACCTGTGGACATTTTTAGAGGGTTTTAATTACAAGAAAATATCTTACATTTTCGGTGCGTTTGCTTTTCAGCTATTTTCTCAGAAAATTGACTAGTTATTAAAAAAGTGGGGGACATGCCTGGGGATTTTAAACATGTCAACAAACTTACCAACTTTCAGCCTCAACAGGTAATCGTATGATTCAGAGCTGTGGCGCAAACTTTTTGTAAAAAATTTTAATATTTTGTAAAGGACCTTTCTTTAGTCGCTTATACTGGAAAGAAAATCACAAGTTAAATTTCAAGGCATGGCATACATTTAGGAAAGATATTGTTCTACCTAATGCAAAAGACCGCTTGTGATTTGAATCTGTAAACGCTGAGCTATGGCTTTTTAAAAAAACACCTAAAAACGCAATTACCCCCTTAAAGATAATTATCAGGCCGAGGTGCCATTTTTGTCGAATTTTAGTTAGTTATGACAACTTTTTAGTTATTTCAATTTCTAACAAAAGTGACGTTTTAAAAAGCCTGTCATATTTAGGCAAATCGTAAAAGTTACAATTCAAGAAGTTCGGTGTCTCCATATACGTTGCAGCTGACAGTAATGTAAGGCGACTCGTTGCCGCTCCTACTAATGGCTTAAGCGGGAACGGTAGGCACCAGCTTCAGGGGAGGATTGTTCTCTCGCCCCTAGCCTTAACCACACCGCCAGCGGGGCTTCCAGGTATGATGAGCGGGGTCTTCCGTACGGGCCGGGGTTGCCGGACACCGACGGGAAATGGGGCGTACCTAGTCTACGGGGCTAGGCGCAGTAGGCGCAGATCACAGAATAAATTCGCCTGCTACAGCCTGAAAAGACCTCCCAATAGCACGGGGTGTAGCGAGCAGGGCCCTGTTGCACAGAACACTGATTACTGATTAATCAGTAAATTTTTACCATCAATGTTCTATTTGAGTTGCATAAACACCATCAGTAATCAGTAATTAGTAAACTTTAATTCAGTCATCAGTAGAATTTTTTCAAAATTTTTTACTGATTATTTTATCTGCAGTTCACTGATAAAGGATCAAGTGCAGTTGGGGGGGGGGGGGAAATAGTGGACCTATTTTTTGGTGTAGAGCACCTAGAGGGAAGCATTTTTTGCAATAGAACCCCTATCCACAAATGTGGATTTTCTAAGCTATGACCCCTTGAAAATTGCATTTTCAGTGTTTTCGGAAGTGAACGTAGGCCAAAGTTCGAAGCCAAAAATGGCTATAATCTTTGTTTTTGGACAGTTTTGAGTGCGTTATGATGTTTTAAGGCATCGTCTAGGCTTAGTTGGCAGGATTCTCTAGGCTAAGCTGGCAGGATTTTTTCTTAAAATTTCGATTTTTTATTGCCTAAGCCTGAGCCTAAGCCTAAGCCTGAACCTAAGCCTAAGCCTAAGCCTGATACTAAGCCTAAGCCTAAGCCCCATACCAAGCCTAAGCCCTAAGCCTAAGCCTAAGCCCAAGCCTAAATTAAGGCCAAGTTTGAATTTGGTCAAAAATTGGACGTTTCTGGCGAATTTTGCCAATTTTTTGGCAGGAACCCGGTCAAAGAGCCTTTGTTTTGATTCTAAAAAATTGTAAACAATAATCTGACACCATTTAGACACGATTAGAACGGAAAAAACAAGGGCTTCGGAAAAAAATTGCGAAAACGTCCCTCACTGAGGGTTCAGATTGCGGGGGATCATATCTCAAAAAATCCAAAAAATGAAATAGGGGTTCTTGAAGCAAAAATGCTTCCCCCAAGGTGCTCTACTCAAAAAAATAGGTCCACTATTTTTCCCCCCCCAACTGCATTTAACCCCTGATAAATCATCAGTAAATCACTGATGAAACATTAGTAAAATACTGATTAACCATCAGTGCATCAGTAAACCATCATCAGTAATTGTACAGATATTTCATCAGTAAAAAAGCGTTGCATAAATCACCTTTTCTGTTTACTAATGAAATTCCTTAACTTTATAATCAGTCTAAATTGACTGATTATCCACTGATTATGTGCTTATTACTCTTTACCAGCTTAACCAATCATTACACTTAATACTCCTTATGAAAGGGACAATTTTGCTCTTTTGTTTGCTGTATTTTTTAAGTTTTCTACTTTTAAAAAATGTGTTTTGATGATAATTTTCTTACACCAGTTACGTGCTATTTCCAAGTAGCTGATGAGGAGTATACGATTATCTTCTTATCTTTCACATTATTGAAAGCAATAGACAAAATTTTATCAAGTGCTTCAAAAATTTTTTCGTGTGGAATTGATGTATATAGCTGACCAAAATCAAATGTATTAACCGATCTCGCTAATTTTCTAATGTTAAGTTTAGATATATCAGTTATAATAGTGCTAGATCGGTCAATAATCCAAAATTGATTTACTATACCTTTAGTATTTCTGTTTATTGCTTTACAATAAAACTTCATACGATTCAGTATTAAGTGGGTTTTTTTTTTCGCCAGGAAGTCTTAGCAAAGTGGCTAAGAGGTCCGAAAATTTTTTAGCCAATATTAAAATTTTTTAGCTACGTTTTTTAACCATTTATTTAGCTTCAATTCACTTCAATTTGAATTTTTTCACAAGTGACTAAACAGTGGCATACCTAGAAAAAAGTTTCGGAGGGGAAAGAATGGACTAAAATGTATATACTTTTTGCAATTTTAATGCAAAAATTCGCATTGCAAATGCAGGACCATTAAGCCACAGAGTCGCGGAATTTGGCGGCGGACTGTAAGTATTTTATATGCGGTCAGTGGCGTACCCAGAAAACAATTTCGGGGTATGACTTCGTAATGGGTTAAAAAATGCACTTTTTAGCCATCGGAAGTTTGTAACACTTACAATACAAAACCGGCTTAAAAACGTATAATATCGCTAAACCATAAAGTTGCAGGGGACTGGGGGCGGCAGCCCCCAGAAAAAAATTGAGATTTTTTCAAAGTTTACGCCGAATTTGGTAAACTGGAGACGTATCAGAATTTTTTCAGGAATCAGGAAAATTAAAACAAAAGATGTGAACAGAGAACTTCACATCAGGATCAGACAGTATACTACACAAGTAAACGCAGCATACTCGTGTATATAGACATGCATAGGGTTTGCTGAATTGCAGTAATAAAGAAAAGTAAGCCACACAGTCGCAGAGGTCTGAAAAATTTTACGAATTTTATTTATTATTGGGTCAAATTTTGTCAAGTAGAGACGTATATATCAGGAATTTTTTTCGGCCGGGTAATAAAAACCAAAGGGGGACCCTGTAAAGATTCACTGGGAAAAAATTTGGGGGGATTCTCTCCCCCCTGCCCCCTGGGTACGCCCTTGTATGCGGTTACGCAGCCAAAAAATGCCGAAGTTGAAACTCTTCTTCCCAATTTGTTTATAAATGCCAGGTTGTCGTATTTTGGCGTTTTGGAACCGCATAAACCAGCAAGTGGCGAGGAATGGTATTGTAGCAGTTCCCAGGGCGAGGCCGAAACTTTTTGGATTTATTTCGAAATACCCACGTTTGACGGATCGGAATGACTCACAGAACGTGGTTTGCGAAAGTTTTCAGTAAACGAAGTATATATAGTCAGGGGGGGTAAAAAAAACACGGAGTAAAAGAGGGGTAAAAAAAACACGGCTCATTACTCAGCGAACACAAGGGTTACAGAGCTGTAACATACTGCAATAGAAAGAGTACGTCATATGCTGTAATTCTATTTGCATTAGTCATTACTGAAGTTCAGAATGTATGGCAGACCCACAAGCTCAAAGTTGACACCCAAAAAATGGTCAAAAACGTAAGGGTTTTAATAAGTTGCTAAGGTTGTAGTATGTTGCTCTTTTGACACTGACGCTTCATGTTGTGCATAGTAGCATTATATTATGTGGTCTTTCTTTTGGCATACCTTGCTTTCCGCTACCTTTCTAATAATAATGTATTTTGGGTGTGTTTTTTTTACCCCCATAATTTCAACCCAAAACGGGTAAAAAAAACACACTTCAAATTGGTTTTATTTATCACAAGCAGGTACTGAGAAGATGGGTACCAGGCCCAAACTTGCTGTATGAAGTACTTCTGTGACCTCATAATTCCACATAAAAAATTGGCCCTTGGACTGATTGTATTGTGTTGATATGGCCCCTGATGACGGGTCCCTATGTTTAACACGTATTTTAGGTCAATTTTTTAAGACGCATAAATCACACTCATTTTGTGTCAGAAATGTTTTTTAGTGATGTAGAATGATTTTTCTGCGCCATATTTTTTACCAGGTCCATTGACAGTGCTAAAATATGGAGTTACACCGTGCAGGTGCAGTAGAATCAGGTCGGATATAACTTGATGCCAGTTGTGACTTTGAAAGTTTAGAGCAGTTTAAAAAGCTTAAAAGTTATAAAAAACAAGATTTAAACTAGAAAAACATTAGAAAAGCGAAGTGCTCGCAAAACACGGCGCAGCGCCGCCGCAGCCGTGTTTTTTTTGCCCACATGCGGGGTAAAAAAAACACGGTTGGAAACCGGTTTGGCACAATATGCGCATGAGGTATATTCGGTTTTACTACACCAATCGATAGCTCTTGCTACAAGCTACATGCTGATGTAGGCACCATTGCTCAACATTAAACCTATCTGATGTTATGAGCTTAGTTCCCTATGCGTGTTTTTATTCCCCCCCCTGACTATAACTTAATAAACTGATCCTGAAACATTGAACAACAGAAAAATTAAATGCTTGACTGGATCACTATGTTAAATGAAACATTGTTGCAGATGGGTGTAAATTGTAGTCAGAAGGAAATGTTTTGCGTCTAATGGCAAAACACGCTCAATTGGGGACGCACAGGAAAATTTTTTTGAATTTTGGACAAAATTTGGTGAATTGGAGAGTTATCAGAAATTTTTTCTGCCGAATTTGTTTTCGCAAATTGGCTAAAACGTCCAAAAAAGTTTTAGCAAACTCTCAAAAATTTTCGCCAATGCTAACGTTTTGGCCCAAAAAAAACCCAGGTATTAACTTCAATGCCAAACTTATTTTCTTAGATAAATTTTTTGTTATCGCATTAGAACTTGCAATAATAGTTCGATACTTTGGCTGGAATTCACAACCTAACACTAACACTAACTTTTTCCTTAAAAGTTAGTGAAACACTTAAAATTGGCCTCGAAACACTAACATTTTAAGTGTTTCAGGCTGAAATTTAAGTGTTTCACTAACTTTTAAGGGAAACTTTAGTGTTAGTGTTAGGTTGTGAATCCCAGCCTTAATCGGATTTTTATGAAATTTAGGTAGTATTTGGATGAACGGAATTTCTGAAACAGTGCTTTGACTAACTGTAAGTGCATTCATACAATTAATCTGATGTATTTTTACCTCATTTTCATCCATATCACTTTTTACGTAAACATTAGAATCTTCAAATACACCTAGTTCTTTTAATATCAAGTTAATATAATGTATTTTGCAAATGATGGCATAATTTTGTGCTGCTTTATCTATAGTAGTAAAAACAAATCTATCTTTCAACATTTCTAAATTCATCTTATCACTTTTCTGTAATTTAATATTTTTGACATTAACTTTGTGTCTATTCATCTCCATACAATCATTCATTCGTGACAATAAAGCATGTATCCAATCATTAAATTCCCATTCTGCATACTTACCATCATAACAGAATTGTCTAATATAATCCTTTAAACCCACGCATGGGCAACGCCTACACCCAGCCTA
>JASANF010017758.1:0-14843 GCA_030248245.1 Trissonchulus sp. WLG1_4
ATGTGACATACGTCAATAGCTCCGACAATTCCTGGCATCTCTGATTTCTCGAAAGCCCTCTTTGTCTGATCTAAATCTTCCGGCATTGAAATCCAATCCGCTCGCCTGGCGGCAATAGCTCGAGACACACGATTAATGAATCTGCAGGCGGAGCTAACACTAATGCCAAATAAGTCACCGTCTGCGCGCTCCATCGGGGTTTGAGCGTAAAACCTTAGCGCAAGTAGAACTTGAATCTCTGGGGATACAGCACAGCTACGATTCGTTGGATACTGTAGAGCAGGCCGTAGCCATTCAACTATCTCGCTCACAACTTCGCGTGAAAAACGAAAACGTTGTCGAAATTCTACATTGTCATAAATTTCAAACGGATTAAGTCGATCCCTAAATATTCTGTTGTTTGCGACAATTGCGCCCTCAATAATATCAATATCTTCAATGTCATCAAGAATATCCATATCTAGAATGTATATACTACATAAAAATCAGAGTATTACTTAGCAGGGGCGTAGCCAGGATGGGGAGAGTTTTTATCCTCCGTAATTTTCTCAAAATGATATGGTAGACAATGTTTTCTCCTTCTGTTTTTATTGACCGGTCGGAAAAATTCCGAATCTTCGATTGACTCAAATTTGGCCTAAAAATTAAAATTTACTTTAAAAAAAATCAATTACCCAGAAACAGATATTTTTAGTAAATTTATAGTCCGTAATGTCAAAAATCTTCATAAAATTCCACATTAGCTAGCTTTTATACCCTCGCCGGCCGGCCGCCGGCTGTGTAATTTTCGGTGTTTTGAAGGCTAATTTTGGTTTCTAGGTGATTATTGTCAAAATTAACGTTGTTTTAAAAAAACAGTCTAATGTTTGCGTTTTTTTGAGTTAAAGTTGCAAAAAGTAAATTTTGACCCATTTCAAAAAATCAAAAATCATTAAACAATCAACCAATTTCATGGCTATGCCACTAGTACTTAGTATCGAAAATAATGTCGCAATAATCCCTAAATACCTAGTTAGAGGAATTTCAGCAAAAATACGTAAAGATGAAGAGTACCTATGTATGTATCGTTTGAACGCATTACGGATTGGATTAAACTGACGATTAGCGTGTGATGAAACCAAATCAGGTTGGTTAAGTACCTTCAAGCGACTTAGGGCGGTAGTTACGTTTTCGACAGTTTTTATAACGTGCTATAAACTTTGATTGACTCAATGAATTTAACAGCTGTCTTTTTCAGCAGTTAAAGTACTTGACTGAAACTACACTTATGCAAACATCATCTAACTAAAATCTGTAACAAGCTAGTCTGCAGACGCTGTTAAAGTAGTCAAATTTCGTTAATTTTTGCATTTTTCACGTTTTGCTTGTGAAATTGACAGTGTAATTCCAAATAATTTCATCTCTTACCACCAACATAGTCAATAACAGGATGAATTTTAATGCTAAGTTTGGTGCATTTATATGATGTAAAATAAAAAGAAGATACGGACCTTCAATTTTGAATTTTTTGGAATTTTGAAAAATATACAAATTTTGGAATCTAATTTTTTCACCAAATGGGCTAAATTAATACAAATAAAAAAATCGTACACATCAGAAATTGTCTAAAAAAACATGTAAAATAACGCATGAAAGGATTTAAACATTAATACTTGAAATTCAATACACGAAAGTACATTTTTACAGATTTTTGTGAATAAAATTGATGTAAGGCAAAATTTAAGCCAACAAAATTTTTGAAATTTTAGCATAAAGTAGACACATATGTGTGCCGATTTATCCAAAATTTCTTACAAAATCCCTCTGAAGTAGTTGTCAAATTTTCCGTACTTTTGTGATAAATGCACTTTAGTTCAAAAAGAAACGTTACATAAATGTGACGTAAGCTCAGAAAAAGCGGAAAAAGCGGAAGGAGAAGTTTTGGCATCTAAATTAAAGGTTTTTCACATGCCCGTGTTTTACTTTTTTCTTTTTTCAATAAACGGCGTTTTTGACGAGCTACTACTTTGGCTTAGCTAAACATAAAATTTACGAAAAATTCTCATAACTGGCTGAAAAATATTTTCTGTGAAAATTAAAAATATTTGTTTCAAGCTATTTTAGCAAGCATTTATCTAATAATAATTTATAGTTTCCTAAATTAATATGCGTACTATAAATTATTGATTGAAAAGTAATCGTAAGTTGTCAAATGTTACTCCAGCAAAACTGTCGAAAACGTTAATACCACCTTAAATGCGGTGCATTAATGAAAATGGAATAGCATAGAGACCGCCGGTAAGCGTTTTCAACCTGTAGTTGACGGCTAAGTTGGGCCGACCGGCCGGACAGATCGGGCCGGCTAACCGGATACGGCCGTAGGAGCAGCCGAAGTTAGTAGTTCAGAGAACATTCTTATAAACCCTGGATGCAGGGACATTGGATGCTATCATAAATACTTAATTAAATTTCCGTTGTTGTTTTAGTAGTTAGTAGTTCAGAGCCTCCTTTTATAAGCACTGGATTCAGTGACCTGAAATCACCTTTATCAGTTATACCAAGAGTGCATAATGGGAAGAGTATGACAATGTCATTAGCCAGTTTAGCAGTTAGTAGTGCGGTAGTCCCAAACAGGTCCAGCAAGGGACCCACCCACATAGGCCCTGCAACGTACCCGATTTGACCCTGCAATGTGCCCTAAAGACCACGTAGTACGTACCTCAACGCGACGTTTTTCCACATCCACCAGCCAATCAAACTGGGGCCGACTTTTAGATCCGCCCACAGAATGAGATTACGGTAGCTTGCCTGTGCGCAGAGCCAAGTTTGATTGGCAGATGGCTTTTTTAAAGCATCCCGTTTGGGAAAGTTCAATTTAGAACGTGCCCTTTTTGGAAATTGCAGGACCGTTTGGGCTCTAGTACCCATTTGGGACGGGGTTCCGTTTAACTTAAACCAATCTTTCAGACTGTCTTTTGCAAAGGTCAGCCCATTGGTTTGGTTAGAGAGCCTTTGTCAAAGTAACATTTGTAAGCCCTTAATTGCTCCACATAACTGCTTTGATTTGAGTATTAGGGTCGACTCAAACTTACAGAAGTAAGTCTGCGCAACCGGCAAAATTACGAAATAATTACACCACACTTTGGTCTAATAAGACAGTGTTGAGCTAATATTATCAACGTAAATATCGCATCTATCATACTAGACACAAATTTTGGTTCATTAAAACTAAAAGCAAAAAACGCCAGAAAAGAGTTGGTTTGGAGATTTTCATGGTTAGTATATTATGCCCAAATTTGACTAGGTTTTGACAACGATATCCTTTTACACATTGCATATGACATAGTACTAACTGACTGCACTGTCCTTCTCTACTGTCTAACATGAAAGTACTGTATTTTCAAACCAATCGCTCGCAAACTAATCTCCAGTCACTAAGCTTTAACAGTTAAGATGTACACCACGATAGAGTTTTAATTACATCTTTTCTAATTATTTATTTCTGTAAAATAAATAATTATTAGTATATATGCAATGATGAAAATTTCTGCAAAATAAAAATTTCATAACATGAACAGAGCCAAAAACTGCATGTTAGATAATTATGAGTTAATCTGTAGTGGTGCAGCGGATTTAAACCTGATGTTTGACTGCGATTCATCGAAAAACATTTAAATGAAGTTGAGCTCCAGCTTAGAATTAAATTAATCCGATTTGGTGCAGCCACCGTGAGACAAATTTTACAGAAACGAAGCACGCACATAGCACATGAGATGAATCATGACAAGCATACAAGCAAAATTGGTGCATATCTAATGCAAGTACCTACGCTACAAGCTAAATTAAAAGCCTACGGTGCTGTTACAAACCGAAATAAAATGAAAAACCATTCTAGAAAGGTCAGCTAGAAAGGAAAAAGTACAATAACAAACATTTGTAATAAAAAATTATACATTTCAAGCATAACCTGTTGATAATATAAGAAACAATACTAATAATATGATGCTAAAACCAGCCTCGGAGCAGGTTTTCAATTTGAATAGAACATTTCAAAAATCTAAACGCTGGTTTTCTTAAACCACCTTCGTGCAATGCAAACGGGGGTTTAGAACGCGCATATAAGGCATATAATGTGAAATTTCACTGCGCTGTCTCGCTAAAACTAGCCCTTAAACCATGGTTTTATAAAACCATCGTTAAACCACCTTTGTGAAATCCACCCCTAGAGTTTCTATTGTTATTGTGTGACGGTTGAACATAGCCAGTTGACCTATTAGGGCAGTTGAGCTTTGTATGACCGCTTCCACCACAGCCATAGCACATTTGTGAATTGGAATGTAGGTAGTACCCCCGAGGACCGCATTGGGTTACTATATATGGTCGCTGTGGGGTCGGGTTGTGGTATCCTCTGGGCCTACTATGAATGCCCGCAAAGTTACTCCTGTGGGAGGGTTGAAAAAAACCCCCGAGGGCTGTGCTGAGGCGGAGCATAATGGCCACTGTTGAAGCATCGCGGCGGATAGCCAGTGCTTTGACTTGTTGTCAACTGCGCTAAAGCGTTCTGCACATTTGTCAATTGAGAACGCAGTGAAGTTACTTCATTTTGCAACGAATTGCTGCTTGTTTGACTTGAAATAGATTGCACTACTCTATTTTCATTGTATCTATTGATCGGTCCTCGCTCCTGATGAACACCTCGACCGTATTGGTTTACTTGGTGAAACCGATTCTGTGGTCGACTCTGCCTATTGTAGCAAAAATCATTGTCTAGCCAAGGCGCATCACCATATATCAAATAATTTCGAGACTCTTGAAATTGCGCCAGTTGTAAAGCTTCCACGAAAGAGGCTGGTCGAGACACATTCACCATTTCTCTCAATTTTTGCTTCAAGCTATTGACAAAATATCTCAGTTTCAGATGCTGCAACGCAGCTTCGTCGAGCTCTGGGAATGCATCTCCAACCAGTTGTTCTACTACATAGGCATAGTCATTCACTGATTGGTCCGGTTTCTGACGTGCAGTCATCAGCCTATCATTTGCCAATTCGGACAAATTTTGTGACGGAAATTTTCTGTTGAACACCTGACATAAAATTTCGAAATCCCATTTTTGCTCTTGTGTCAGCTTTTCGTAAAACTTTTCGGCTGGACCGCGGTCTTTCAGGTACGACGCAAAAATTTCACACTTCCGATTATTTGAAGTAATTCGATTTGCGATACAATATCGGTTGAATTTCTTTTCAAAACTGTTAAAACTTTGTGGCGGTTTGTCACTAAAAAGGCCCGGAAAGACCCCAAATCCTGACACTCCTACACTATTTTGGCCAGCTGCATTTTCTGGATTTTTCATAATTGACACACTATCCTATTTTTACAACAAAATAAATAACCTTAACTGGGAAATATACAATAATTACAAGCGTCAGAAAATGGTCCTCAAAAGTTACAATTTTACCGCACTCTGTTTCTGTTTCTAACCGACCGTCAATCCAAAAATATTTGATCCGTCCGTCAATTTGAGAATTTGAGACCTTCCGCCCAATTGCAACACAATGGCTGGAATAAAGTTTCTTCTTCTGGGTTCCAGATACAGGAATATTAAATAAAGTCAAAATCAACTGAATTTGTGTCAGTTAAACTTCATCGATCCTTATCCCACTCCTGACACCATAAAACTGTCAGAACAGGCCGGTGCCAAATTCGCCAAAATCCTTCGAAAGTTCGCAATTACACAAAAGTTCCCACAATGCGCTCTCCAAACATAAACTTTTACTGTCAGATATATACTGTTTACTTTTCAAGAACCGCACAAAACGCAAAACCATCACCTACTGACTACTTCTAACTTTCGTGAGCTGTCGTATACTTTTAAAACTGTCCGTCAGTGCATTGACCACATTCAGTGACCACAGTAACTTTCAGTGTCATTAATCACAAAACGTACGTTAAACTTTTGTACTTTACACCAGAACAAACCGCATACAACATAACTTCAGTAATATTATATTGACATATGTGTCACAACTGGCAAAAAAGAAAAGCTCTTCCTTTGAGTTGAAGCGCCGAAATTGGTGGCAATTTAAGTTTTTTACGGTTGAGATTGAAATTTTTAAGACGTTTGCAGTGGTCCATGATAGTATGGACGAATTTAGGACAGTAAAACGCCACCACAATAGGCCTAACGCCATTTTGCCCAGAGCGAAACCTGTGAATTACTTTTACATCACAGTTGCGAATTTTGACATCAGATGGCAAAATCTCGTTTCGAATAAATTTCATCACACTTTCGAACAAGCTCTCAGGAGATTCGTTGGCCTCAGGAGCCATGTTTCGAATGACAATGTTATGACTTTTGCTGTTCTGTTCATTGTATCGTACAGTTCGTTCCAACTGGCTAACTCGGAGCTCAATCGCTTTAAGCTGATGTTCGAACGAGACAGTATCGGACTGGTTGTCAAGTCTGGGATTCTTGGCATTGCTAGGCTCCTCAAGCTCGAGCTCGGCATCGCCTCGGTCAGCAAGCGCAAACGATTGTAAACGATTTGCACAACATTTCGTTGCAGTTTTAGCAATGTTACTAAACAATTTGCGCATCATTCGCTCCAGTTTTACAAATATTGTAAACGATTTGCACAACATTTCGTTGCAGTTTTAGCAATGTTACTGAACTATTTACACATTATTCGCTCCAGTTTTAGAAATATTTTAAACTATTTGCACAACATTTTGTTGCAATTTTAGCAATGTTACTAAACTATTTACGCATCATTCGCTCCAGTTTTACAAATATTGTAAACGATTTGCACAACATTTCGTTGCAGTTTTAGCAATGTTACTGAACTATTTACGCATCATTCGCTCCAGTTTTACAAATATTGTAAACGATTTGCACAACATTTCAATGCCGCTTTAGCGAAGTTTATAAACAATTTGCGCAACATTTGCTGCAATTTCGGCGATGTTTGTAAACGATTTGCAAAACATTTCGCTGCAGTTTTAGCAGTTTCTAAACGATTTGCCAAACATTTTGTTGCAATTTTAGCAATGTTACTGAACTATTTACGCATCATTCGCTCCGTTTTACAAATATTGTAAACGATTTGCACAACATTTCGTTGCAGTTTTAGCAATGTTACTGAGCTATTTACACATCATTCGCTCCAGTTTTACAAATATTTTAAACGATTTGCACAACATTTCGTTGCAGTTTTAGTAATGTTACTGAACTATTTACGCATCATTCGCTCCAGTTTTACAAATACTTTAACCCTTTCATTCTTATATTGACAAATATGTCACACAGCTTGATATGTCACACACACAAGTTTTTGATACAAAGAATAGGCTAATTCTGGCTAAATCTTATATTAACAAATACGTCAATGTATTTTAAATGTTCGAAGACGAGAAATTGCAAAATTTACCCGGCTGGTTGCTAGCTTCGTTGCGCCAAGTTTGGCACAATGGAAGGCTCCATATTGAGAACTTTGCGGCCAACATAACCAGTATAAAATTATAGTTTCATTGTCAACTAAAAATTTTTTCTGGTTCCCTTGCTTCCGTAGTGCGTATTTGTGCTGCTTATTTTGCAAAGAAAACACTCAACTTGAAGGAAAAGCTTGTTTTTGCCAGTTGACACATATGTCAATATAAGATATTACTGAAGTTATGTTGTATGCGGTTTGTTCTGGTGTAAAGTACAAAAGTTTAACGTACGTTTTGTGATTAATGACACTGAAAGTTACTGTGGTCACTGAATGTGGTCAATGCACTGCCGGACAGTTTTAAAAGTATACGACAGCTCACGAAAGTTAGAAGTAGTCAGTAGGTGATGGTTTTGCGTTTTGTGCGGTTCTTGAAAAGTAAACAGTATATATCTGACAGTAAAAGTTTATGTTTGGAGAGCGCATTGTGGGAACTTTTGTGTAATTGCGAACTTTTGAAGGATTTTGGCAATTTTGGCACCGGCCTGTTCTGACAGTTTTATGGTGTTAGGAGTGGGATAAGGATCGATGACGTTTAACTGACACAAATTCAGTGGTCGATTTTGACTTTATTTAATATTCCTGTATCTGGAACCAAAAAGAAGCAACTTTATTCCAGCCATTGTGTCGCAACTGGGCGGAAGGTCTCAAATTCTCAAATTGACGGACGGATCAAATATTTTTGGATTGACGGTCGGTTAGAAACAGAAACAGAGTGCGGTAAAATTGTAACTTTTGAGGACCATCTGACGCTTGTAATTATTGTATATTTCCCAGTTAAGGTTATTTATTTTGTTGTACAAATAGGATAGTGTGTCAAATATGAAAAATCCAGAAAATGCAGCTGGCCAAAATAGTATAGGAGTGTCAGGATTTGGGGTTTTTCCGGGCCTTTTTAGTGGCAAACCGCCACAAAGTTTTAACAGTTTTGAAAAGAAATTCAACCGATATTGTATCGCAAATCGAATTACTTCAAATAATCGGAAGTGTGAAATTTTTGCGTCGTACCTGAAAGACCGCAGTCCAGCCGAAAAGTTTTACGAAAAGCTGACACAAGAGCAAAAATGGGATTTCGAAATTTTATGTCAGGTGTTCAACAGAAAATTTCCGTCACAAAATTTGTCCGAATTGGCAAATGATAGGCTGATGACTGCACGTCAGAAACCGGACCAATCAGTGAATGACTATGCCGATGTAGTAGAACAACTGGTTGGGGATGCATTCCCAGAGCTCGACGAAGCTGCGTTGCAGCATCTGAAACTGAGATATTTTGTCAATGGCTTGAAGCAAAAATTGAGAGAAATGGTGAATGTGTCTCGACCAGCCTCTTTCGAGGAAGCTTTACAAGTGGCGCAATTTCAAGAGTCTCAAAATCATTTGATATATGGTGATGCGCCTTGGCTAGACAATGATTTTTGCTACAATAGGCAGAGTCGACCACAGAATCGGTTTCACCAAGTAAACCAATACGGTCGAGGTGCTCATCAGGAGCGAGGACCGATCAATAGATACAATGAAAATAGAGTAGTGCAATCTATTTCAAGTCAAACAAGCAGCAATTCTTTGCAAAATGAAGTAACTTCACTGCGTTCTCAATTGACAAATGTGCAGAACGCTTTAGCGCAGTTGACAACACTGGCTATCCGCCGCGATGTTTCAACAGTGGCCATTATGCTCCGCCTCAGCACAGCCCTCGGGGGTTTTTTTCAACCCTCCCACAGGAGTAACTTTGCGGGCATTCATAGTAGGCCCAGAGGATACCACAACCCGACCCCACAGCGACCATATACAGTAACCCAAAGCGGTCCTCGGGGGTACTACCAACATTCGAATTCACAAATGTGCTATGGCTGTGGTGGAAGCGGTCATACAAAGCTCAATTGCCGTAATAGGTCAACTGGCTATGTTCAACCGTCACACAATAACAATAGAAACTCTAGGGGTGGATTTCACAAAGGTGGTTTAACGATGGTTTTATAAAACCATGGTTTAAGGGCTAGTTTTAGCGAGACAGCGCAGTGAAATTTCACATTATATGCCTTATATGCGCGTTCTAAACCCCCGTTTGTATTGCACGAAGGTGGTTTAAGAAAACCAGCGTTTAGATTTTTGAAATGTTCTATTCAAATTGAAAACCTGCTCCGAGGCTGGTTTTAGCATCATATTATTAGTATTGTTTCTTATATTATCAACAGGTTATGCTTGAAATGTATAATTTTTTATTACAAATGTTTGTTATTGTACTTTTTCCTTTCTAGCTGACCTTTCTAGAATGGTTTTTCATTTTATTTCGTTTTGTAACAGCACCGTAGGCTTTTAATTTAGCTTGTAGCGTAGGTACTTGCATTAGATATGCACCAATTTTGCTTGTATGCTTGTCATGGTTCATCTCATGTGCTATGTGCGTGCTTCGTTTCTGTAAAATTTGTCTCACGGTGGCTGCGCCAAATCGGATTAATTTAATTCTAAGCTGGAGCTCAACTTCATTTAAATGTTTTTCGGTGAATCGCAGTCAAACATCAGGTTTAAATCCGCTGCACCACTACAGATTAACTCATAATTATCTAACATGCAGTTTTTGGCTCTGTTTATGTTATGAAATTTTTATTTTGCAGAAATTTTCATCATTGCATATATACTAATAATTATTTATTTTACAGAAATAAATAATTAGAAAAGATGTAATTAAAACTCTATCGTGGTGTACATCTTAACTGTTAAAGCTTAGTGACTGGAGATTAGTTTGCGAGCGATTGGTTTGAAAATACAGTACTTTCATGTTAGACAGTAGAGAAGGACAGTGCAGTCAGTTAGTACTATGTCATATGCAATGTGTAAAAGGATATCGTTGTCAAAACCTAGTCAAATTTGGGCATAATATACTAACCATGAAAGTTTCCAAACCAACTCTTTTCTGGCGTTTTTTGCTTTTAGTTTTAATGAACCAAAAGTTGTGTCTAGTATGATAGATGCGATGTTTACGTTGATAATATTAGCTCAACACTGTCTTATTAGACCAAAGTGTGGTGTAATTATTTCGTAATTTTGCCGGTTGCGCAGACTTACTTCTGTAAGTATGAGTCGACCCTAATACTCAAATCAAAGCAGTTATGTGGAGCAATTAAGGGCTTACAAATGTTACTTTGACAAAGGCTCTCTAACCAAACCAATGGGCTGACCTTTGCAAAAGACAGTCTGAAAGATTGGTTTAAGTTAAACGGAACCCCGTCCCAAATGGGTACTAGAGCCCAAACGGTCCTGCAATTTCCAAAAAGGGCACGTTCTAAATTGAACTTTCCCAAACGGGATGCTTTAAAAAAGCCATCTGCCAATCAAACTTGGCTCTGCGCACAGGTAATCTCATTCTGTGGGCGGATCTAAAAGTCGGCCCCAGTTTGATTGGCTGGTGGATGTGGAAAAACGTCGCGTTGAGGTACGTACTACGTGGTCTTTAGGGCACATTGCAGGGTCAAATCGGGTACGTTGCAGGGCCTATGTGGGTGAGTCCCTTGCTGGACCTGTTTGGGACTACCGCACTACTAACTGCTAAGCTGGCTAATGACATTGTCATACTCTTCCCATTATGCACTCTTGGTATAACTGATAAAGGTGATTTCAGGTCACTGAATCCAGTGCTTATAAAAGGAGGCTCTGAACTACTAACTACTAAAACAACAACGGAAATTTAATTAAGTATTTATGATAGCATTCAATGTCCCTGCATCCAGGGTTTATAAGAATGTTCTCTGAACTACTAACTTCGGCTGCTCCTACGGCCGGATCCGGTTAGCCGGCCCGATCTGTCCGGCCGGTCGGCCCAACTTAGCCGTCAACTACAGGTTGAAAACGCTTACCGGCGGTCTCTATGCTATTCCATTTTCATTAATGCACCGCATTTAAGGTGGTAGTAACGTTTTCGACAGTTTTGCTGGAGTAACATTTGACAACTTACGATTAATTTTCAATCAATAATTTATAGTACGCATATTAATTTAGGAAACTATAAATTATTATTAGATAAATGCTTGCTAAAACAGCTTGAAACAATCATTTTTAATTTTCACAGAAAATATTTTTCAGCCAGTTATGAGAATTTTTCGTAAATTTTATGTTTAGCTAAGCCAAAGTAGTAGCTAGTCAAAAACGCCGTTTATTGAAAAAAGAAAAAAATGACACACGGGCATGTGAAAAACCTTTAATTTAGATGCCAAAACTTATCCTTCCGCTTTTCACTTTTTGAGATTACGTCACATTTATGTAACATTTCTTTTTGAACTAAAGTGCATTACACAAAAGTCCGCAAAACTTGACAACTACTAGAGGGATTTTGTTAAAAATTTTGGATAAATCGGCACACATATGTGTCTACTTTATGCTAAAATTTCAAAAATTTTGTTGGCTTAAATTTTGCCTTACATCAATTTTATTCACAGAAATCTGTAAAAATGTACTTTCGTGGACTAAATCTCAAGTCTCAATGTTCCAATCCTTTCATGCGTTATTTTACATGTTTTTTTAGACAATTTCTGATGTGTCAATTTTTTTATTTGTATTAATTTAGCCCATTTGGTGAAAAAATTAGATTCCAAAATTTGTATATTTTTCAAAATTCCAAAAAATTCAAAATTGAAGGTCCGTATCTTCTTTTCTACATCATATAAATGCACCAAACTTAGCATTAAAATTCATCCTGTTATTGACTATGTTGGTGTAAAGAATGAAATTATTTGGAATTACACTGTCAATTTCACAAGCAAAACGTGAAAAATGCAAAAATTAACGAAATTTGACTACTTTAACAGCGTCTGCAGACTAGCTTGTTACAGATTTTAGTTAGATAATGTGCATAAGTGTAGTTTCAGTCAAGTACTTTAACGTGAAAAAGACAGCTGTTAAATTCATTGAGTCAATCAAAAGTTATAGCACGTTATAAAAACTGTCGAAAACGTAACTACCACCTTAAGTCGCTTGAAGGTACTTAACAAAACTGATTTGGTTTAACCCTCGCTAATCGTCAGTTTAATCCAATCTGGTGCAGTCAAACGATACATACATAGGTACTCTTCACCATTACGTATTATTGCTGAAATTCCTCTAAATAGGTATTTAGGGATTATTGCAACATTATTTTCGATACTAAGTACTAGTGGCATAGCCATGAAAATATTAGATTAATTAATGATTTTTGATTTTTTGAAATGGGTCAAAATTTACTTTTTGCAACTTTAACTCAAAAAAACGCAAACATTCGCATGTTTTTTTAAAACAACGTTAATTTTGACAATAATCACCTAGAAACCAAAATTAGCCTTCAAAACACCGAAAATTACACAGCCGGCGGCCGGCCGGCGAGGGTCTAAAAGCTAGCTAATGTGGAATTTTATGAAGATTTTTTGACATTACGGACTATAAATTTACTAAAAATATCTGTTCTGGGTAATTAAATTTTGAGAGTAAATTTTAATTTTTAGGCCAAATTTGGTCAATTGGAGACTCGGAATTTTTCCGACCGGTCAATAAAAACAAAAGGGGAGACCCTTGTCTACCATATCATTTTTAAAAAATTTCAAGGGATGAAATTCTCCCCATCCTGGCTACGCCCCTGCTAAGTAATACCTGATTTTTATGTAGTATATACATTCTAGATATGGATATTCTTGATGACATTGAAGATATTGATATTATTGAGGGCGCAATTGTCGCAAACAACAGAATATTTAGGGATCGACTTAATCCGTTTGAAATTTATGACAATGTAGAATTTCGACAACGTTTTCGTTTTTCACGCGAAGTTGTGAGCGAGATAGTTGAATGGCTACGGCCTGCTCTACAGTATCCAACGAATCGTAGCTGTGCTGTATCCCCAGAGATTCAAGTTCTACTTGCGCTAAGGTTTTACGCTCAAACCCCGATGGAGCGCGCAGACGGTGACTTATTTGGCATTAGTGTTAGCTCCGCCTGCAGATTCATTAATCGTGTGTCTCGAGCTATTGCCGCCAGGCGAGCGGAATGGATTTCAATGCCGGAAGATTTAGATCAGACAAAGAGGGCTTTTTTCGAGAAATCAGAGATGCCAGGAATTGTCGGAGCTATTGACGTATGTCACATACCGATTACTTGCCCTTCAGGAGATGATGCTGGTCTATATTATAACCGAAAGGGATTTTATTCAATTAACTGTCAGTCATTTGTGACGACCGTTCGCGCGTGACGAATGTAGTCGCTCGATGGCAGGGGTCAGTACATGATGCTCGGATATTTGAGAACAGCAATGTGAAAATTAAGCTAGAAAATGGGGAGATTGAAGGTGATACGTTAAATTACTTAATAGTTAGCAAGAGTACACAAGGCCGTGACACAAGGCCGTATTCTGAAAATTACTCATTGGTAAATAAAGCTACCCGATCTCAAACCCACTGTAAAAGTGAATGTGAAGTTGTATTCTCAGATAATGACTAAATCCAATGTGATAGCTCTATTTTTTAACTTAACTTTAACTTTATTTTGTAGGCTATGTAATCTTGCTAGAATTACCTCCTTTAAGGGGGGGCTACATATAGAGTTCCTTTCGGGCGGGCCCGGCATGATACAAAAATTCAATGTTATTTTTTCAAATTTTTGCCAATGGCGTGTGCTATGACGCCAAATGTATATAAAGTCACTCCAATTTAGCAGTCCCCTAAAACGGCATTTCTTCACATTGTACCGAGTGAAAATACTTATAAAAAATCCTATCCTAAAATGATTTTGCGCACGTACGTGCGCTAGTACTGTGCCAAATATCAGTTTGGCTGTCTGTATTTGGTCTGTCCTAGACCTGTCCAACTAACAGCTATTTATCGACTTTTTGCCTAACTAAATACACTGATAAACGCAATGAACTAAAAGTGCACCTTCAAGCTTAAGGCTCGATTCATACTTACAGCCGTATGTCCGTTCAGCCGACAAAATGACGAAATAATGATGTCACATGCGCTGGCTGATCCACTGCATTAGGCTGCAAGTGACGTCATTCTGCAGGCTGAACGGACATACGGCTGTAAGTATAAATCAAATCATTTAAAAGCACAAACCTAAACTAAAGTCTGACAAAAAATAGTTGTGCCACTTGAAAAAACGAAACATGTAATTTCCTTATGAAAAAGAATAGATTTGGACTATCAAGAGTACAGCAAGTAGTCGCAAAAGTCATCCCACTAAAATAACTAAGTGGCGCACCTTTTCCTTGTCAGACTTTAGGTGAATGTGTACTAGTCGAGTTTAACATTCCTATTGGATGTCTTAATCACGTGCGCCTTTTGAAAGCACCACGTGCAAGCAACTGAGAAATTAGCTTTCTATGCAACTGTCGAGTTTTACATTTTCATTGGTTCTAAACAG
>JASANF010017761.1:0-12133 GCA_030248245.1 Trissonchulus sp. WLG1_4
TGTCCTCTTGAATATCGGGAAATTTTTGAACCTCTGTTCCAAAACAGACGCAATTTGTCCTTGTACTTGCCAGGAAATAGCAAATTTTGACACTTTTTGACACTATTTGGCTAGAATTTAGTTAAAAATAGCTCCGATTGTACTGGAATTACCAATGTTCTGCTAAAATACACCCAAGATAGAAAGGGTTTGACTCAAAGATTAGACCTGCGCGCCGTGACACTCTCTCATTTTTTGAGTCCGGCGTAACACCCCTGTGAGTTGGGCCCCCTCAATCCCCTGAGACTAATTTTTAGTTGGGAGTAGAGTCTTCCCTTTTCATCTATATACCGAACTGCATGTGTCACCGCATAGTTCTTAGTAGTGCGTTTAGTTGAACTTTCACAGATTTTTTTTATTTTTTGCTAAACTCCTACTAATTGGAAATTACAGTTAAGTATGTGAAGCCACCAAATGGCATAAAAAAGTTGACCAGCCAAACACTAATACTAAAGAATAAAATATAATAATAATCACACAGATAGACTTGAAAGATTATAATTATGAAATAAGAAACCTAATCATAAACATACATACATTTTTGTGTATGTACTGTGTTTACTGATAAACTAAACAAGCGGGGTAAAGAAAAATTGACACAATGTGTTGACAGCAGGGTTGGCAGTCTCGGTCTCGGTCTCGGTCTCGTAAAAAACCCGAGACTAGGCTGGTCTCGGTCTCGGTCTCGGTCAGGGTCTCGGTACGAAAACCGAGACCTGCCATAGGGTGGTCTCGGTATTTCAGATGAGACTTCAAGTTTTCAAAACTTTCTAAAGTCACGAAGATTTTTTTTATAATGTTGAGTTTATCGCAACTTCGCAAGTCATACACTCATACCTCATAACCTAAGGGTCATTTTTTTGCAACTTAATTACAAATTTTTTATAATTTAAAGTATCTCAAAAAATTTTAAAATTGAAACTTGAAAAAAAGGTCCCCCAAGGGCTGGTCTCGGTCTCGTAGGTCTCGTTTGGATGATCTCGGTAGCCTGGTCTCGGTCTCGGTCTCGGTTCAGTTGCAAACCCGAGACTTGCCAACCCTGGTTGACAGAATGCGTTTTCAGAAAAAATTGACAGAATCTCACTGTTTGGTGTGAAATTTTGGTGAAATGAACACTTCCGAAAAAAAATTCCTGCCAAAAATATATACCAAAGGGGGGACCACAGGAAAATTTTTCACAGATTTGAAAAACCGAGACCGGGTACAAACCGAGACTTTTCGACTACCGAGACCGAGACCGAGACCGAGACTGGGCTAGTCTCGGGTTTTGACCGAGACCGAGACCGAGACTTCCATCCCTACTGCCAACCCTGTACCCCATCTGAAACGGGGGGCTCAAAGGGGGGGGGGGGGGCGCGACCAAAATGGGGGGCCTCCGGACCAAATGGGGGGGGGCCCCCCACTAAAAATATGCCAGGGTAAGAAAAGGCTTACCGCCGATTGCACCAAATAAGTTTAAGAATAAGAATAGGTTATTCCAGAATAAAATCGGAATAAACCCATTTTCCGTTGCACCTAATAAGTTTAAGTATAAGATTAGAATAGGAATTAAATCAGATTTCCGAGCGTTGCTGCACCAAAAAAATAAGAAAAAAATCGGAATAAAATTGGACTAAATGCTGTTTCTATTCTTATTCTTATTCCTGTTGCGGACCACGTTTAAGTATGAATTTCACGCATTTTTATATTACATTCGTGCCATTACGGCTGAATACTCAGGTCTCGCTCAATACGGCACGGGAACGGAGCAGCAGGGTGTAAATCCTGCGATTTCTTATGTCGTGGTTTTAGTTAAAATTTCAGCAGAATAGAAAAATACTGTACAGCAGGTTTCACACTTTCACATTTCAGTTTAAGTTTTAAAACCATGGTTTAGGGCCTATTCACACGAGGGCGCATGAGCGGGCGCATTCTATTTTCACACTGCCTGCTGCATTAATTCACACAATGCAAGGCCAGAAACGTGTACACTGTCACACTCTTCCTATTTTGTACTGTTGATATTCCATATCCAGTAGCACAGTCAAAACAAAACAGAGGCAGTGGTGAAGCTGAACGCAAATAAAAGTCAAACGTTTCAACCCGTAGGAACAAGAAAATGACTCAGCAACGCTTCAACTGTGCGAGGTATCCATTGGCTAATCAAAATCTGGACGAAATTCTCATTGGCCTGCACAATGCACGCGACAATAAAAATAGGAATAAGAACTAGAACTTGAATAAGAATAAGTATATTTATTCTTATTCCTATTCTCTAAAAATTCGGGATTAGCTAATTTAATCCTATTCTTATTTGGTGCAACGGAAATTGAGATTAAAATAAGAATAGGAATAGCTACTCCAGAATAGGCCATATTCTGGTATTAGCTATTCTTACTTGGTGCAATCGGCCGTTAGTCTTAGTTGCTTGCATCAGATAAAAGGACACTCGCTACTGTGGAATAATAAAATAAAGCTGCACTTTTAAACTGAAATTGACTGTCAGTGCCAGCTTTCTGCTGAGCATCAGTGACGTTTTCAAATCGTATTTATGGTATTCGTTTAAAATCGCAACTTATGCCTAATGATTCTTAATTTTCTATGAAAATGTAATTTATTGTCAACGCGAAAAAAATCTAAAACCTTTATGCAAGCTCAGTTTAACTATATATATATATGTATATTTCGCCTCTTTTTTTAGTTGGTAAAATTAAGATTTTCAGTATAAATAAGCTAAATATATTGGATACAAAGCTGTATTAAATGTGTTACTTTATGACAATCAAACTTCAGACTGATATTATGACTGAATTGGTCATAATTTTCGACGATTAGCCCCAATATGTCGAAAAATGATGATTTTCGAATTTCGACAAAAATTGAATTTTTTTTAAAAAACCATAAATCGGCATATTTTCCGCTTGGAAAATGCTAAAAACGAACTCAGCGCATGCGAAAACCTATAAAAACATGTTTCTACGTTGAAAAAAATACTAGTTTGAATCCCCCCCCAACCGAATCTGCAGCACAGGCCCTCCTCAGATTTTACTCAAAAATAGCCCCAGATTGCCGTAAAATGCTTAAAACTGAGCAAAAAGCGAAAAAGTTTCTAGAAATAGCCAAATTTTGCAGATAATTTCCCCTTTTTGGTAAAAATGCGAGATTTTTGCGTTTGTGTGAGCTCACCCGCGAAACGTCGGGAAAAAATTCCCTAAAATTTCGAAAATTCTAGACAAGCCCCCCCCCCAGAAAGGGACCCCGTGTACATGTATGATTACTATACTTGAAGCGTTTTTCCGAGACCCATTTCGTCAGCCAAAATGGCTCCATGTTCATTTTCCCAAGCTCGACAGAGAAACTGCAAACCTTCCAGTTGATACTGGTGCAAGCGGCAGCCTAAAAAAGCATCCACAACTTACGACTGCAATTTAAAAAAGCAACAATCTCAAACGTATATATATATATATATATATATATATATATATATATATATATATATATATATATATATATATATATATACATGTATATATATATATATATATAGACACCAGGGTTGGCAAGTCTCGGGTTTGCAACCGAGACCGAGGTCCGAGACCGAGACCAGGCAACCGAGACCACCGAAACGAGACCTACGAGACCGAGAGCAGCCCTTGGGGGACCTTTTTTCAGGTTGTAATTATAAAAATTTGAAATTCTCTGAAACGTGTAAATTAGTAATTAAGTTACAAAAAAGTGACCATTCGGTTAGGTTGTATGAGTGTATCACTTGCGAAGTTGCGAGAAACTTAACATTGTAACGACCGGATGCATGAGAGTAGGTGATTGACAGCCGGAGAATACATAAGATTATTTTCCCGCTATTCTGTCAACTTTTGGTTATGTTTAAAAGTTTCCCACACTTCTTTGCAAACCACAGTGCGTTTTATAGTGAATTGTCATACATACTTGATCGATCCGGCTGAAATTTCGCCACCACTTAGGTATTGTCAAGGGGTGTACACAGTTACACACACAAAATTTCGTGTATAAAGCTAATTATTTTGAGCTACAAAAAGTTCAAATTCTCAAAATCCGCAATAGTGCCAAATTTTCCTATTCTAGGGTTGGGCGCTATCGCGCCAACCCTGATATACACATAACACTTAATTTGGGCTTAAAGCACCTATATATACAGATTTCAAGTGTTCAAAATTTACGTGTTTCACTTCACTAGCTTCTAAGGAAAACTTTAGTAGTATATAGTGTTAGGTTGTGAATTCCAGCAACTTTTGGCAATATCTTGACCTGACTTGACGCCAAGTTTGAACAAAAATGCGTTGTGTAATTTTGGATTCTTGGCAGAAACGTTGGATACGGTCGGTTATTGGTCACTTGAAACCACCCACAGAATTCGTCTCAATCTAGCAAAACAATTAACAACTCACCACTCTGCTGTTCAATATCAGAGGCAACTTTGTCGTAAATCAAGTCCGACTGAGCCATTCTAGCTAATTAATCGTTGAAGCAAACGGGTATGCTGAAACTGAAGTCTGAAAAAGTCTAATTGTCAGCTTATTATGCTATATTGCTATCCGTAATAAATTTTTATCAGAACCGGTATATATTCATGAAAGTGTAAGCTAGGCTTTTATCCCGACTTCAAGGCTAAATGCACTTGAAGGGGGCGGGAATAGTGGACCTATTTTTTTAGTAGAGCACCTTGGGGGAAGCATTTTTGCTTCAAGAACCCTAATTTCAATTTTTGAACTTTCTGAGATATGAACCCCCGAAATCTGAACACTACGTGAGGGACGTGTATTTGCATGTTTTTTTGGAAATCCGTGATTTTTCCGTTCTAAACGTGTTCAAATGGAATCGGAATGTTCACTATTCTGTAGAATCAAAACAAAGGCAATTTGACCCCGTTCCTTCCGAAAAATTGGCCAAATTCACCAAAATCGTCCAATTTTTGACCTAATTCAAACTGGGCCTCAATTTAGGCTTGGGCTTAGGCTTATATAGCCTTCAGTTCGGGCTTAGGCTTGGGCTCAGGCTTAACTACTAAAAAATCTAAATTTTCAGGAAAAATCCTGCCAGCTTAGCCTAGAGAATCCTGCTAGCTAAGCCTAGACGATGCCTTGAAACATCGTAATTAGGGATGGAAGTCTCGGTCTCGGTCTCGGTCTCGGTCTCGGTCAAAACCCGAGACTAGCCCAGTCTCGGTCTCGGTCTCGGTAGTCGAAAAGTCTCGGTTTGTACCCGGTCTCGGTTTTTCAAATCTGTAAAAAATTTTCCTGTGGTCCCCCCTTTGGTTTATAATTTTGGCAGGAAATTTTTTTCGGAAGTGTTAATTTCACCAAAATTTCACACCAAACAGTGAAATTCTGTTATTTTTTTCGAAAAAACTTTGCCGTGGTTGTTTAGTTTATCAGTAAACACAGTGCACACACAAATGTATACACATATGTTTGTGATTAGCAAGGGCGTAGCCAGGGGGGGGGGGTGGCGGGGGGGGCGACCCCCCCCTTTTGGTCGAACCTGAAGAAATTGTCAACAAGGGTCCCCCCTTTGGTTTTATTCGCCCGGCCTAAAAAAATTTCTGATACGTCTCCGATTGACCAATTTGGCTTAAAAATCAAAAATTTCCCCCCAATTCTTTTCTGGGGGCTGCCGCCCCCAGACCCCTGCGACTATCTGGCTTACTTTTCTTTGTTATTATCTTTCATCAAAGCCTATGCATGTATACACTAGTACATAATGCTACATTTATATACTTGTGCAACATACTGTCTGACTGTCTGGTGTGACGGTATATACCATCTTTTTGTTTTAATTTTCCTGTCAGAAAAAGTTTCTGATACGTCTCCAGTTGACCAAATTCGATCTAAAAATTGGAAAACTTTTTTCTTGGGGCTGCCATTCTGCCAACCGCAAACGCCTGCAACTTTGGTTTTTGGTATATATCTTGCGTTTGTAAACGTCCGTCCTAAAAAAATTTCCTATATATACGTCTCCAATTGACCAAATTTGGCCTAAAAATACAAAATTCTGTTAAATTTTTTCCTGGGGGCTTCCGCCCCCAGACCCCCGCTGTTCGGTGGTTTATTATTCCTTGTTATATTATATTTCATCAAAGCCTATGCATGTCTACAGGAGTAGATTACCGTATGCTGCATTTACTTGTGTAATACGCTGTCTGATGTGACGTCAGACGATCCCATCTTTAGTTTAAATTTTCCTTTCTGATACGTATTCGGTGGGCCAAATTCGGCCTAAAAATTGAAAAAATCCCTAATTTTTTCTGGGGGCTGCCGCCCCCAGACCCCTGCAACCTATGGCTCAATGGTCTTGCGTTTTCCTTGCGTGTGTGAGTACTCAAATCGCGAAAAACTTGCTATAACTGAGTGAGCCAAAAAAGTTGACAAGGTGCGACCCCCCTTTTCAAAATCCTGGCTACGCCCCTGGTGATTAGGTTTCTTATTTCATACGATCTATCAAGTCTGTCTGTCTGATTATTATCATATTTTATTCTTAAGTATTAGTGTTTGGCTGGTCAACTTTTTTATGCCAATTGGTGGCTTTACCTACTTAAATTAAATTTCAACCACTATTTTAGCAAAAATCAAAAGCAAAGATCTGTGAAAGTTCAACTAAACGCCCTACTCAGAACCATGCGGTGACACATCTAGTTCGGTGGATGAGAAGGGAACATCTACTACTCCCAACTAATAGTCCCAGCCCCAGGGGGTTAAGGGGGGCCCCACTCAAAGAGGGGTTACGCCGTAGGCAAACAATGAAAGAGCGTCACGGCGCAGGTCTAATTTTTGAGCCAAAAACCCTTTCTATCTAGGGTGTATTTTAGCAGAACATTGATACTTCCAATACAACGGAGCTATTTTTAAATAAATTCGAACCAAACAGTGTCAAAATTTGCTATTTTCTGGCATGCACAAGGACTAATTGCGTCTGTTTTGGAACAGAGGTCAAAATTTCACAATATTCAAGAAGACATGGTCCCACAGTCCCACACAAACGGGAGAAATAACCAGCAATGTAAACAAAATTGTCGTGATGTAGCTGTTAGTTCTATACATATATATATAAAGGGTGTCTGACCATGGTCCTGTAAATTTGCCTAAAAATTTGTAAAAAGTCATCAAATCAATAGGTAAAAAAATGGCAAAAAATGACCCAGTCTCGGTTTTGGCGGTCTCGGAATTTGGTCTCGGTCTCGGTAGTCTCGGTTTCGTGGTCTCGGTCTCGGTCTCGGTCTCGGAAAAAAAACCGAGACTTCCATCCCTAATCGTAATGCACTCAAAACTATTCAAAAAACAAAAATTATAGCCATCTTTGGCTTCAGACTTTGGGTTAAATGCAGTTGGGGGGGAGTGAAATAGTGGACCTATTTTTCTTGTAGAGCACCTTGGAAGAAGCATTTTTGCTTCAAGAACCCCTATTTCATTTTTTTGATTTTATGAGATATGACCCTCCGAAATCTGAACCCTCAGTGAGAGACGTTTTCGCACTTTTTTTCCGAAGCCCTTGTTTTTTCCGTTTTAATCGTGTCTAAATGGTGTCAGATTATTGTTTACAATGTTTTAGAATCAAAACAAAGGCTCTTTGACCGGGTTCCTGCCGAAAAATTGGCCAAATTCTCCAGAAACGTCCAATTTTTGACCAAATTCAAACTTGGCCTTAACTTAGGCTTGGGCTTAGGCTTAAGCTTAGGGCTTACGCTTAGTATGGGGCTTAGGCTTAGTATCAGGCTTAGGCTTAGGCTTAGGTTCAGGCTTAGGCTCAGGCTTAGGCAATGTAAAATTGAAATTTTCAGAAAAAAATCCTGCCAGCTTAGCAGGCGCGGATCCAGAAATTTTCAAAGGGGGGGCCCTACCTCGGGTCACAGGAAAATTATTTCGAGAAAAAAACTAGAAAAAAACCAGAAAAAAACAAGAAAAAATTATCTAGTTTTTTTCTGTTTTTTTTCTAGTTTTTTTTTAATTCTTCCTGACGAATATCTAGTTTTTTTCTGGTTTTTTTCTAATTTTTTCTACCTTTTTCTGACTTTTTTCTGGTTTTTTTCTAACTGCCAGTCTCACAATCTAGTTTTTTTCTAGTTTTTTTCTGGTTGTTTTCTGACCCTATAGAGAATGTTTTCTAGCTTTTTTCTGGTTTTTTTCTAACTTTTTTCTGGTTTTTTATTAATATACTTATTAAATAAGGGGTAAATATAGTAAATAAGGGTAAATATATATACAGGGGCGTAGCCAGGGGGCGGGGGGGATGGGGGGAATTCCCCCCCCCCCCCCGAAAATCCCCCCCTTTGGTTTTTATGGTCCGGCCGGAAAAAATTTCCGATACGTCTCCAATTGACCAAATTTGGCCTAAAAATCAAAAATTTTCCCAATTTTTTTTCTGGGGGTTGCCACCCCCAGACCCCTGCAACCTTGTGGCTCAATGTTTCTTGCTTTTGTGTTTCAATTATCAATGAAGCGTGTGCATGTGTATATGGGTGCATTGTACACTATTTATTTGCCTTATACACTGTTTAATGTTATCTTTTTAGCTGTTTTATTGCAGCAAAAAAGACATTTTTGGTGAATTTGCGGCTGGAATTGTCACAAATCTTAAAGTTTTCAAATTTGCTAGCTTCTGAACCCTTGTAAGTCCAGTAATTTTCGGTGTTTTGAGATCCAATTTTACTTTTGATGCCGCTCTGGTCAAAAAATTAGCTTTGTTTCTGAACAAAATATGCTAATATGCGTCGTTTTTTGCGTTAAAATTGCAATGAAGTGCATTTTAGCACATTTCAAAAAATCTAAAAGTCATTCCCCCCCCCGAAATTTTTTCCTGGCTACGCCACTATATATATATATATATATATATATATATATATATATATATATATATATATATATATATATATATATATATATATATATATATATATATATATATATATATATATATATATATATATATATATAGTTAAATGCATTAACAATACATTTTTTTGCGCGTATTACGTTATAAACAGTGGACAAACACCGTCCGCGTCTACCATTCTTGTATTTAAGTGGTACACAGCAGCTAAAGCCTGAATATTTCAAAAAATGCCAAATTTTGTTGAAACATCACCAAGACAGGTTTCGTAAGGCGTGTCGGGGTATAGGCCAAAACGACGTTTTACGGCCAAATTTTTTTAGCAAAAATTGTCGTCAAACAAATTAGGGTTTTTCCCGCAATATGGTTTTTTCTCCGCACAAACTTTGGACAGTCACAGGTAAACCACAACGTTTTTCACTGTTCTTGAGCTATAGAAGTATAGAGGAAAGGTAACTTGTTTGAAAAATGCAAACGGCGTTGGCCAAAACGTTTTTTGTGAAAAGTTATGACAAGTCAAATATGTGGAACATTTTATCAGTTTGCAATTTATTTTATCACTTTGCAATTTTTCACATGCAAAATTTTGATATTTGATTAAGAATGCTACAAGACTCAGATCTGCACAAAAATTGGCGAGGTAAGTAAGTTTCAGATGCGCTCTCGACCTGACCTACATACTCAAAAAGTGCCTATGTTTAAAGATTCGACCAGGAAGCACTAGGGTTTTTTCCCGCAAAAGCACAGGAAAACCAGGAAATCTTAAATTTCTGTAAAATTTTATCTGTCACGGATTTTTCAGATGTTTTTTACCCTTTCCATTCAGAGACATTTTACAGACTTTCAGAGGAATTTCAGACAAATTTCAGATAAATTCAGAGGAAATTAAGAGAATTTCACCCAGAATTCAGAAACTTTGAATTTTATCTGAAAAAAATGTTAAAGGCTTTTCAGATAAATTTCAGATATTTTTTACACGAGTTTCAGAGAAAATTCACATGTTCTTCACATCTATCAATATCAGGTAAATTTTATCTGAAATTCGTGTAAAAAGTATCTGAAATTAATCTGAAAAACCAGTAACAGTTTTTTCAAATAAAATTCAGTCTCTGAATTCTGGGTGAAATTCTCCGAATTTTCCGTGAATTTCTCTGAAAATTATCAGAAATTCCTCTGAAACTCTGTAAAATGTCTCTGAATGGAAAGGGTAAAAAACATCTGAAAAATCCGTAACCGAAAAAATTTCACGCCGCTGCGGGGTCTGGCTATACAGCACCTTGAGGGAGAAATATATATATATAATATTATATATATAATATATATATATATATATATATACAGTGGCGTAGCCAGAAAAAAATTTCGGGGGGGGGGGAATGACTTTTCGATTTTTTGAAATGTGTTAAAATGCACTTAATTGCGATTTTAACGCAAAAAACGACACATATTACCATTTTTTCGGTCAAAAACATGCATATTTTTCACCGCTGCAGCATCGAACGTAAAATTGGAGCTCAAACCTCCGAAAATTACAAAAAACGATGGCCGGCAATGGTCCAGAAGCTAGCAAATTAGCAAATTTTCCGAAATTTTTTGACATAAAAACTGTAAAATTATATATAAAAAATGTATTTTTTGTAACGAAAAACAGCTAAAACGATACACCAAACATTGTATTAAGCAAATACATAGGGCACAATGCAGATGTATGTACATGCACATGTTTTCATTTAAGATAAATGCAAAGAACACTATGCCAAAGAGTTGCAGGGGTCTGGGGGCGGCAGCCCCCAGAAAAAAATTTGGGAAATTTTTGATTTTTAGGCCAAATTTGATCAATTGGAGACGTATCAGAAATTTTTTCCGGCCGGACCATAAAAACCAAAGGGGGGACCCTTGTGTAAAATTTCGGTCGGAAAAAATTTCGGGGGGGGGGAATTCCCCCCATTCCCCCCCCCCCCCTGGCTACGCCCCTGTATATATATCTCTCTTATATAGTTTCCGAAACGAAGACCGCCGCCCCGCACCCCCGCGACAGCCAGGAGGAGATATATATATACATATATATATATATATATATAAAATATATATTTTAAATATATATATATATCTATATCAAGCGCGGATCCAGGGGGTGGCGCGGCGCCCCCCCCCCCCCCCCCCCCCGAAATTTTTTCAGACTGAAATTTTACACAAGGGTCCCCCCTTTGGTTTTTATTGCCCGACCGAAAAAATTTCCGATACGTCTCCAATTGACCAAATTTGCTCTAAAAATCAAAAATTTCTCAAATTTTTTTCCAGGGGGCTGCCGCCCCCAGACCCCCGCAACTGTTTCTACCTTACTGGTCCTTGTTATTATCGTTCATCAGAGCCTATACATGTCTACAACAATACATTATGCTGCATTTACTTGTGTAATACCTACACTGTGTGTTACTCGGATGCATAGGCGTAGCCAGGGGGAGGGGTCGTAGATTATGCTGCATTAGTGCATTTACTTGAGTAACACACTGTCATCTTTTGTTTCAATATTCCTTTCTGATACAGAACAGGTTCAACCTAAAACTGAAAAACTCAATGTTTTGCATTTTACTCTAATGTTTTGCTCATTGCTGCATAGTGAACGGAGCACTTTTGAAAAAACTTTTTTCCATAGCAATCTCCTCAAAAAGGACTAAATTTGGCCTGAAAAAAGAAAAACTTTCCAAATTTTTCGCTGGGGGCTACCGCCCCCAGTCCCCCGCAACTGTGTGATTTGATAAATGTTGCAGATTTTAAAGGATATCCCGGGGTGCAATACACTAAAGGTGCTGGCTTCTGGGGGCTACCGCCCCCAGACCCCCGCAACCGTGTGATTTGATAAAAGTTGCATATTTTAGAGGTTATCCCTGGGTGAAAAACACTAAAGGTGTCTAGCTTCTGGGGGCTGCAGCCCCCAGACCCCCGCACCAGTGAATTTATATTGGATTGTATTTGTAATGGCCGTGGGGGGGGGTCGCGCCCCCCCCGAAAAAAATTCCTGGATCCGCCACTGATATATATATATATATATATATATATATATATATATATATATATATATATATATATATATATATATATATATATATATATATATATATATATATATATATATCAGGGATCGACCGGAGTTCCGGTTCCGGTTCCGGTACTTTTTGGTTCCGGTTCCGGTATTTTAAAAGTCCCGGAACCGGAACTGGAACTACTAATTCTCTGACAAAGGATTTTGCTT
>JASANF010017762.1:0-17921 GCA_030248245.1 Trissonchulus sp. WLG1_4
ACAAGACCACATGTTTCCAGTTTGATTGTTTAATTTTATTGATTTGATTTTCAGATTCTTCCGCGTGCCTTTGCCAGATGTAAACAACGTTGTGGCCTCAAAACTGGGAACTAAAGCGAAAAATCAATTCCAGTTTTGCACTCAGATTTCGGAACAACGTTTCCAGAAGGACCAGAAGGAGGTAGAGTTCTCGGAGATTCCTGAAAATTTGTTTGATCGATCGAAAATAAATCTCTGATAAATAAAAAATTTGTCTATTTTGTCTTTGGTAATTTAGTCATTATGAATGTCGGCTCCGCAGTTCCCCAGTTTTGATAACGTCGTCATGTATGCATTAGGAAATTGTTTTTCGTTTAAAGCACTCTGTCACGGACAGTTTTGTTAAATCGCATTCAAACGCGCACACCTAATTAGTCATAATCGTTTTATAATAATTGCAACGATTTGTGACGATAGATTGATTGAATTGATTTGTATTATTTTTTTCTTACTTTCGTAGTTTTTCCGCCAAATCAAATCAGAAAAGGCGAAGGCATACATTTTGTCGGATGCAGAAAAACAGAGGAGAAAACTTGTATCAAAAGAGGTAAGTCCTTTCTTTCGCGTCAAGATTAATCTTTCACTATTATCAAATTTATATTCTGCGCACCAAAACAATGACAAGCTTTTAGCTTGAACTAAACCAGACCAGATGATAAAACCCGTTTTCATTTTCTAATTGCGAAAAAGTTTATTGTTTTTGAGGTGTAAACTGTGATGTTATTTTGCCAAATATACAGTATCATTTAATACTTGTTTTTTGCTTTCTGAATATCATTTTAAGCGTATTCAGTCATGTATTCAGTCCTAATAATTATATACCGCCCTAAAATGCTTGGCTTCCAGTTTCAGATGCTTGTTTTTTTAATTTAGTGGGTGACCAAATCGCTATCCAATGGGGCGCTGCCCGTGTCCCCCACCTCCCCCACTACGCCCAATCCTGAACCCGTCAGCCCAGCGGTAGAGGCCTCCGAACAACCAATCAGTTTTATGGCTCCCGTCGCGTCTGTGGCCACGACTTCTGGTTAGTGATGTGTTTAGACGGAAAAAGAATGGGGGGGGGGTCTATAGTGTTTTGTGTCAGATCAAAGAAACGAACATTGTATATAATATTATGACATAATAATTATTATATAATTGATTAGGCTTGGTTTGCTGAAGGAGCAGTTAACCCTAAAGCTTATTTATTTATTTATCTCTGCTACGTTCTAATTTCGTGCTTCAATTTTGTGTTTATTTGTTGTTTTATTTTGTTTATGTGTTTATTTTACAAATTTTCCTGCCTGTGAAATCTTCAAAAATGCTTCTATCAACAAAATCATTATTTTTAGCACCCGTCCCCCCACCGCCCCCGCCTCCGATGAGGAACTCTAGCACCCAGCCCCCCTCAGCAGAATCGGATGTGACCAAAGTAGCCCCCCCTGTTTCGGGCGGCCGTTCGGCTTTACTCAGCTCCATTCGTGATTTCAACAAGTCTGGTCTAAAGCCAGCCGCTACGGTAGACAAAAGTCAGCTCACTTTCACTTGACTGTTTTTTGTTACTGTGCTGGTGTAATTTTTGTATTGGATTGATTTTTTGTATTTATTTTTGTAAACTATTCGGTTTTTGTGTGTATGTATAGAAGATTGTGATTTAATGTGGATTCTATACTTTGCGAAAGTATAGTGAATTTAAGCTGTTTTTTAATATTTCATTCATAACGGCGGATATGAACAAAGTTTTGCAATACGAGCAATTTATTTTACTGGCGTGATATTTAATTGGTTTTTAAATTCAATCAACGAGCATTATTATTTACTTACTTTTACTATACTATCGCGCATTCCTCGTACTTCGTGAAAACTTTGTTCTTGAAGGTAAAATAAATCTGCCCTCCTTTGAGACATTTTAGCATCCCCCCATTTTAACAATGGGGTCTCTCCATTTCCTGTGCAGATTTTCATAATCGTATGGATGGTATTTAAGATTTGCTTAATTTGCATATTGCTTTTAGTCATTGTATTCTTAGTCGCGCAACGGGTTCACTAACACAATTGGTGGTAAATGTTGATGTGGTACTTTGATGTGTACATATTATGTATGTATATGTGTGAGTTGCATATGTAGGTGTAAGCGGTGGTTAATAAATATATTATAAATGTTGGATAACTGTTACAGAGTGTTTATTGTAGCTGATACTATATTTAAGCCTGTGTTAGTACAGAAATATTATTATAGACTTCCTTATAGTGTAATGTGATTTTTGTTGGTTTTGTAATTTTGTAATAGAACTGCAGCAGTGAAATGAAACTTAAGTCTAACCAAACTGCTGAACCCTGAGACAAGAAACTTTCAATTAAAAACAAAATACTTTTATTACGAAAAGAACGGATGGTAAGCATCAAGAGTACAGCGAGTACTCACAATATTCACGCCACTTTTATGTCTCAGGGTTCAGCACTTTTTGGTTAGACTATAGTTACTATTATCCGCTCCACTTTTATTTATTATATGTCACAAAGTAACGATAAGTTAGCTGCAGAAATAACTAGGATCCACGACTTTATTAAAATGGGATTTGGGTAGGTAAGGATTACATAAAAATATCGAACCTCACAAATTTTTCAACCTTTCTAATAATGGTTGCTACTGCTGTCAAATTTGGATAAAGAAGTTTTCAGTCTCTGTTTGTGCAGCTAAGTTTGTTATTGTAGTTTGATTTGCTCAAGTATTTTTAATTGAATTTTCTGAAATTTATGTGATTTTTCCCAGTCAAAAACTTATTTAAAGAAACCTAATTCATTACAACTAAACATTTGATAAATTATTTTTGGGCTACCTTGGTCTACTAAAATAACACTATCTTACCATTTTTGTTGTAATTTTGTGATTATGGTACCTGTGAATGACTTCTGTAATAACTCAGTAGCTATGTGCACTGTAGTGTCTATTTTTTTGTTTTTTTATGGCTAGGAACTTGTAAAGACAAAGTTCATCAACCTTCGTGCATCCAGATGTAGTGTCAGTGAATCTAGCAAAAATGAAGTGTGTACTGTGTAGTTGTAAAAACACAGTTTTGTGTTGTTTAGCCAGTATTTAAACTGAATGCATTATGTTGTATTATACTTATTGTGACAATTTTGTTAAGATGTATGTATAGTGTAGTTTACATTTTAGGCTGAAATAACCGCCAACTTTACATCGTGCTGTAACTTTCTGAAACGATATTACAAAGTACGTGTAAAAAATTATATAATTTAGACTTATCTGAAAGCTCATGTGTTTTGTAAGCAAACAGTTTTGATACAGTTTTGGAAGTAGACAAACTTGCATGCGCGGTCTATAGACTATAATTCCCGTTACCGTTGTGTCTTTGTTTTTATCCTTACTGGACAATTGCTGTGGAACACGAACTGGTATCGCTACGTTAAGTGATGACTTAAGGTGGCAGTTGCGTTTTCGAGGTTTTTGTGATTTCTATGTAAACTTTGCGCCACCAGTACTCAAGTTATAAGTGACGCCTGAGCATGAATTTTTGGGACAGTACTATAAAGGTCAAAATCCCCAGGCATGTCTCTCACTTTTTCGAAATTTCACCTATGGACATTTTTAGAGGGTTTTAATTACTAAAAAATATCTTAAATTTTCGGTGCGTTTGCTTTTCAGCTATTTTCTTAGTAAATTGACTAGTTATCAAAAAAGTGGGGGACATGACTGGGGCTTTTAAACATGTCAAAAACCTTACCAACTTTCAGCCCCAACAGGTAATCGTATGATTCAGAGCTGTGGCGCAAACTTTTTGTAAAAAATTGTAATATTTTGGAAATGACCTTTCTTTAGTCGCTTATATTGGAAACAAAATCACAGGTTAAATTTCAATGCATGACATACATTTAGGAAACATATTGTTCTACCTAATGCAAAAGACCGCTTGTGATTTGAATTTGTAAACGCTGAGCTATGCCTTTTCAAAAAAACACCTAAAAACGCAATTACCCCCTTAAGCCGAACTGCCAGCAAGATCTGTTTATAAATCCGGTTTTGACCCGGTCCATGCTGTTCTGATAACTTTAGATTTTGAAAAGTGAACATGCTAAAATTTGGCCTTTTTTGTAAGACGAATTTGTACATTTTGGTCTCTATGATTCACGCAGTTTCTGAGGTTTGTAATGAACGAAATAATGAAAACTTGGAAAAAATGGTCGCCGTGAAACAAAAAATGGAGTCCTATAATGCCTAAGAAATTTACGTGCGTGTTTTGGTTGTTTTGAGTTTTTTTTATTTTTTCGGGTGTCGAAACGTGGTAGTTTGTGGGAGCGAAACATTTTCACCGATTCTGTGTTATCGTCGTTTTTTACTATATACATACACTCTAAATTTGCGAAAGCAGGTTCCAGCTTATTCCTTGTCAGAAATTTTTTCATCTTGATCGTCGATCGATACTAAAACTTTTTGATCTCAAACGTCTCACATACTTTTCAATATAGTATTTTTGTCTCGCCCTTTTTCCCCTTTTTCCACTTTCTCCGGAAATTTACAGAAATGTAAGGCGATAAAAAAAACTCCTCCGCGTTTCTCTCACAACACTTTTCCCCCACAAAGGTTTATGTGCCCGGTGATTGCATTATCGCATTTATTATCAAAATTTAACATTATCCTATGAAGTGCGGAATCATTTTGCAAATCCAATGTTCAGAATTATGTATCATCCTTGTTATATTTTTTTATATTAAATAACTTTTATATATAATGGAAGAGACTATTACGTATAACAGCATACTCCGCACTGTGCTGGTGATAAGAACAGATAGCAGCTCCTGAAAACAGCCGCCGGCCAAAATTTGTGAGCCAAAAATTTTGACAGAAATTATACTGAAAACACAAAGCCTGCTGACAAGGCCTTTTATAAATTAAATATATATATATATATATATATATATATATATATATGCCTTTTATAAATTAAATATATATATATATATATATATATATATATATATATATATATATATACAACAATATACACACACACACACAACTGAAGACGACAAAAGCCTAACAAGCCTTTTATTAAGATATCAATTTAACTATAACTAGTCCTTGAATGTGTTCACAAAATTCTCAGTTAGCTCAAACAAGACAACCACACAACACCCACACCCTAGAGCCACTACTATTCATTTAGAGCACTCAAATAAGTTATTAGACATTACCAAGTCATTAGTCATAGCTGTTTTCGTTAAATATCAATGTATTGTTATATTACCAGTCACCTTATTATCAATAACTTCAGACACGCCATCACACACCACTGCTAATACCACGCTCAGAAGCATTAGTCATACCAAGACGTTTTCAATTTTAATCAATGTTAATTCTGTATTGTTTCAAACTGTATTCATCAAATTTGTTTTCTATACCACCAACATTGTTGCATAAAAATTAAATGATTTTCACAAAAACACACCTAGCTCTGAAGCTACTAGCTAAAGCTCGCTAAAGCAGGAAATAAGCATCTCCAAAACCAAATTTACAAACAGAAGAGCTATAAAAGTGTACTTCTTAATGTAACTTTATTTTAGAATTGAAATCACTTTAAAATAAAATATCAACGAATAACTGCCCATTCATCAATAAAAATCTTTGTTGTTCTAAATGTGTTCGTCTGTTGAAAATTTTGATTGATCAACATTTTCAACACAACACGCAATTTTATAGACAATGTTCTCTCAAAAACAAATGTTCTCTTAAAAACAAATGTTCTCTCCAAAAACAAATGTTCTTGTTTGAAAAAGCAAATGTTCCTTGAAAATATTCTCTCCAAACAAATGTTTGTCTCAAAACAATGTTCTCTTTAAAAATTTTACCGAACATTTCAACCATCCGTTGAAATGTCCCGTTGAAAATTTTTTCAACGACTGACTTTCTCTTTTAGAACATAATAATGTTTTCTCAAAAAACCAAGCCTCGCTCGTTGAAAAAAATTTCAAACCAAAAATACTTTAACTACGAACTTTCAAATTACAAACATTTGTTTTCAAATGCAAAAATCATTTCATAAATCAGCACCGCACAGTATGTCACAAAAACCAAACCAGTTTAAGATATAGTCCCCGTTTTAATAGCTATTATACGCTCACAGACGGAACTTTTACTTCGACTTTTTGAAATTTCCAGTTTCATCTTGATTTAGAGACTTGTAGTCACTTTTTGTATTAGTATTTAATTCCCTTAAATGCTTTCAAAGCCTTACACTTCTTCAGTTTTTAGCATTATGCAGTACTTTGAGAAAAAGACTAGTTTTTATGAGATTTGATTTATGAACAGGATACAAGCTGTTTCACCACCAGAAAGCAAAAACCGAAAATCAGACGAGAAATCAGCGAAAGTTCAACAATTCCATTCTCAATCCACTTCTTCGAGAAGCGTCATTTGACCAGTACCCTGCGTCTAACGCAGTCCGCGCTTTTCCCCAATGACTCGAATTCGTACAAACGTTGAATATTCAGTTGAATTAGATTCTTTGATCACTGAGTTGATAATCTTGAAGTTGATTCCGCAAGAAGCTCAAACTCCGTATAAAAAAAGCAGCATGAGTATAATTATTTTTTGCAAACTTTTTGCCGACCAAGTATAAACTCGTTCTCCTTTTGCTTAAAGCTCCATTTTCTCACATAATATATACAGTTAGCGTATTACAATGTCAATTAATTTTACACAAACGCCGCAAAGAAGATAGAGACCGTATTGAATTTCCTTTTACAGTCCTTATAAACAGATTTAACAATCAGCAATTCAGTGTAAATTTTAGTTTGTGATACAAAACAACAGTTTTAAAGAAAAAAAGAACTGTTAAAAAGAAACTAACTAACACAAAACGAAAATTCTTAGATAAATCAAGCTTTTCTCAATTCACTATGCGTTTCAGTCCACTTACCTAAAAATGTCCAAATTCTTTATACACGCTCTTTTTCTTGAAATTTTTGCTTATTCATTTGAGCTTAATCCGAATGATGACAATATTTTTTCTAAAAATGCGAAATGTTTTCTTCACCATAACCTTTAGCAAGAGTACATAATAGCTTCTTACTTATATAGAAGAAGAGGATACACTTCCCAGCCTGCCTCTGAGAATACAGCAGATGCGCTGTCGTTTCTCAGCTACATGTTGACATTCTATGCAACATGTGACTGCCAATCAGAAGCGAGCTTCTAATCTCTGATTCCACCGCTTGCAAATCTCCAATCATAAAACGTATAGATAAAGCTAATAACTCATTATTTATTCATAGTCTCTTGTAAAAACATTAAAAAAGCCAAATACCTTCGATATTTTCAAACTTCCAACTGAAAATTATTGAGAAACTTTGTAGAAATTCAGAAAATTTTATATCTCAAAAGTTTGAATTAATTTGCTAAAGTTTGCCAAAATATCCCAACCTTTTTTAATGTTTTTGCAAGCAGACTATGAATAAATAATGAGTTATTAAGCTTTTAACTCTACTCCTTAATGCTTATCAACGCATCAATAGAATAGCGATTATATACTGCAAAGTGTGTTACGCAGAATCTGCACAGATGTGCTACATCCCAGTCACATGTCAGAGAATTCAACATGTAGCCTGAAAACGACCAGCGCATCTGCCTGCGCAGAACACAGCAGCTGGAGAGTGTTCTCACTCTTCTCCCACACAATACGAGACCTGATCACGTTCCTTTAGTTAAATGTATATATTACCTTTATGTCCAATTTTCAAAAAGTGCAGAGTTTTCATGTTTTCCGACTCAACATGCTCTGAGAAGTATGTTTTTGAGAACTATTTAGCTCCGCCAATACAGTCAACCAATTATAAATGCGACCACCTCACCTAGCCCAAAATTTGACCACTAAAGGACGACCCACGGTATTTTCCCCATGTTTAGCGCTTTTTTAAGCCAAAAGCCAATTTTTTTTTTAGCGCAAGCCCCAATTTGCACATAAGCTATTTGTTAAGCAGACCCGCCACGCAGATCCCCCCAGCGCTCCTCAAACCTAACCGAAAGTCCTCCGAGACGCCCCTCACAGAGCCCAGTCCCTACAGCTCCCTTGAGACCCCCACAGACCCCATGCTCTAGCCCACTAGCACCCTAGAGTCCCCAGCCTCCACTCGTATGAGCTATGTTAGTTTTATGTAGATCTAGCTACAAGTCCACCATAAAAAACCATTTTTCAGACTACAAGTTTTTTCCATAAATCTCCTTTGAGTACCTAGAACTCAGAACCTTGATTTCAGATTACAGTATTACCATATCATATTCCAGCACACCACAACAGAGAATCATAAAAAAAAAAAAAACAAAAAAAAACAAAACAAAAACAAAAAAAAAAAAAAAACAAAAAAAAAAAAAACAACAACCCCAACCCACCCCCAAAACAACAAAAAAAAAAAAAAAAAACAAAAAAAAACACCCCCCCCCCCCCAAAAAAAAAAAAAACACCAACCCCCCAAAGTTGGCTGCCTGAACATTTTCAACTGGATCAAAAACAACACTGAATACGAAGAAATTGTAGAAACGGGTAGATGTCTATCATGTGAAAATAATCCGATCTCACTGAAAACTTACTATAAATTTTCGAACCAAACACATTTTTTCAAAAAAAGAATACCGACTCTAATTTCACCGCTGCTGTCTGTGATGAAACTATTAAAAGATGAACACAGGACTTTGACGGAACCTCAATTAAAGAAATCATGGCAAGAAGCAGATACGGCAACCGCTCTCATTCACCTTGTTAAAAATTATTTAGATAATAAGTCCAATTTTTCAACAATATCACGGTTTGTTTCACGGAATGCTCAACGGCTTCAAGAAGAATTGAAGGTACTCGTATATTGTTTTATATGGAGTAACAGCAATATAGTTATATAAATCGTATGTAAGAACCGTAAGAGAAACTTTGAAATTATGATAACAGATTTTATGCAATAGGTACTAAGAGTACAGTGAGTACACAGGCGGTGTTATTATTATACATTGCGAGGTTGTTGAAAAAGTTGTGAAAAACTGTTTGGTGTGATTTTTTACCAGTTTAGCGAAATCTAACAGCGATTGACAATGATTCAAGCAAAGAAACAAGGACAACAGTGGCTCATCTTTTGTTACACTGAGGACGGGCCAGCTGTTTTTAGCATAAAAATGATTGTTTGCTAAATTTGTTTATGAAATAAACAGCATAAATGGAGATAGAACACTTAATTGTCCACGGCGCAAAAAAATTTATAATTTATATTTTTTTATTTTCAGGTGACTGAAAGTTTGGCAGAAAATGAGTTCAAACAAAGATTACGTCGAAAAAGTCTTTTTCAAACCTTTTACGCCCTTCGTGACAAAGCTAAACTTGTGGCTGCAACCTTCGGTAACAACGAAGACAGAATCGACAGTATGTTTGGTAATCAAGCCACAACGTCTATTGTGGAACAACTGGAAACGTGCGTTGATAAACTGTACAAATTGATGCACCAAGAGCTATACGAGAAATATTCTAAGGCGCTTACAAAACGGTTGCATCAACTTATTGCTCTTGGTAAGGATTATGAGCAAAAAGTCACCGACATCAACGATAATTTGAGGTGTTTTTATTCAGTTTCTGTTTAGGCTGCAGTATTAGTATTATATGTATTATAATAGTCATATATTATATCGCATTTGTAACAGTGTTAAAATACATCTGCTGACAACGAATGTCATAGTTGTTACTTTTTACACACCAAGCAGCGAAGCCGGTTCATGGAAGGTATAGGTAACCTTTTTCCAAAAAAGTGTACGAAAATTAAGAATTGACTGTTTCACTGAATAATTATATTTACATTTAACATTAACCCTTTACTGGTTCAGCGACCTTTTAAGGTCCACAGTCTTATTGGCTCGCTAGTTTATCACGTGTTTATATTGTCCAATCAATGGAACTTTTATTTAATAACCTGACATGTACTGGCATTGTTGCGCCAAAATTGTGGCTATATTCACATGCTACTGGGAAATTGATCACTTTTGCTAGTGGCGGTTAAATGGTATAGGGTAATGAGAAGTTGGCGTTATCATAAAATACACAAACTATGTATACTGTTTAATGTTTTACTAATCTATTTCATAATAGACAATATATGGAGATTTTGTTCATACTATCCTTGTTAAGCTGTAAGTTGTGTGGAATGAGAAGCAGTTCTGTTTTATGGGTACCCTCACGAGGTCTTTTAACCGACAATGGAGACTACCCGCGGGTCGACCCACGGCGCAAATTTTCCGACCCAACCCAACCCAACCCGCGGGTACCCACGACCCGCGTCCACCTCTGGTAGGAGCTTCTAATACCGGTTAGGTGCCGGTTGAGAACGGCATTTCAAACATGCGGTACTCGCTTGCTGTGGGCTTCATGCTCGCAAATGTAATTACCTGTGAGAGTATAGGTAACGAGGGGGGTGGCTACTGGCTAGTGACTACTCAGGTTGTGAAAATCAAGGTTCTCCACAGTTACTTTAGGTACTCAAACGGAGATTTATGAACGAAAAGTTTTATTGACTAAAATGGTTTTTATGCAACTTCTAGCTAAAATATACGATAAAACTTAACATAGCTCATACGCAGCTGCAGCTTGGACGGACCGAGGCTCGCAAAACGCCAGGCGGTCCGCGTACGGCCCGTTATTTTACGGGTCGGCTTGCCGCATAGGGCCTACAACGCCATGGCGGTCTGTGCCATACCTACTTTGAGCCCGGAATTTTACTGTCCAGGCCCCGGGCACGCTGACTTCTTGTAACGCAGGCGGGGTACCTCCCGGGCAGGCCCACCCGGGCCAACCCGCGGTTTAAGACCCGCTACAGGGCGGAGGGAACTCTATGACAGGTATACTTACAAACCGAATGACTTATGTAGATAACTTGCGCTAACAAAAACTGTGCTGAAAAACGATATAACTGAGCTAAAAAAGCGCTAAACATCGAAAACCACGACTCCGGTGCCATAGATTACGTACCCTTTAGTGGTCAAACGACCTCGTGAGGTCGCATTTATAATTAGTTGACTGTATTGTATGTGACAGAGCTAAATAAACTCTAGAAACGTACTTCTCAGAGCCATGTTAAGTCGGAAACAAGTGCAAAAAATTTTCCTGCAGCTTTTTTGAAATTGGACCAGTAAAGGGTTAATTATATACATTTAACCTAAAGGCAAGAGTACATAATAGCGTCTCACTCTATATAGAAGAAGAGTGAGACACTCTCCAGCCTGCCTGTGTTCTAGCACAGGCAGATGCGCTGGTCGTTTTCAGGCTACATGTTGACATTCTATGCAACATGTGACTGGCCAATCAGCGCGTAGATTCCCTGCGTAACACACTTTAGTATATAATCGCTGATGCGTTGATAAGCATTAAGATAGAGTTAAAAGCTTAATAACTCATTATTTATTCATAGTCTGCTTGCAAAAACATTAAAAAAGGTTTGCAAATACCTCTAGGGATATTTTGGCAAACTTTCAGCGAAATTGATTGAGAAACTTTTGAGATATAAAATTTTCTGAATTTCTACAAAGTTTCTCAATCAATTTCGCTGGAAGTTTGCCAAAATATCCCCAAAGGTATTTGCAAACCTTTTTTAATGTTTTTACAAGCAGACTATGAATAAATAATGAGTTATTAGCCTTTATCCCTATCCCGTTTTATGATTGGAGCACTTGCACAGGCGTCGGCCAATCAGAGATTAGAAGCTCGCTTCTGATTGGCCAGTCACATGTTGCATAGAATGTCAACATGTAGCCTGAAAACGACCAGCGCATCTGCCTGTGCTATAACACAGGCAGGCTGGAGAGTGTCTCACTCTTCTTCTATATAGAGTAAGAAGCTATTATGTACTCTTGCTAAAGGTTATCGTGAACGAAAACCATTTCGCATTTTTAGAAAAAATATTGTCGTCATTCGGATTAACTTCAATGAAATAGCGGAAGAAATTTCAAGAAAAGAGCGTGTATACGACATTTGGACATTTTTAGGTAAGTGAACTGGAAACGCATAATGATAACAAAAGACTTGATTTATCTAAAGTTGTCGTTTATAGACCTTCATTTAGTTTACTTTTAACAGTTCCATTTTTTTCTTTTAAAACTGTTGTTTCTAGCAAACTTAAAATAATTTTACACTGAATTGCTAATTGTTACAATCTGTTTATTCAGCCGACTGTGGAGGAACAATGGGTCTCTATCTTTCCTTTGCGGCCGTTTGTGTTGCGGAAATAATTGACATTGTAATACGCTACACTGTATCGTATGTGAGAATGCGACGCTCAGCGAAAGAACCGCCACCCTTATTACCAGCTTGGTCAGCAAAAAAGCTTGCAAAAAATAACTATACTCATGCTGCTTTTTATACGCGAGAGTTTGAGCTTCTTGCGGATCAACTACAAGAATTGTGCGACTCAGTGATCAAAGAATCTAATTCAACTGAATCATTCAAGAGAGACGTTTCCATCCTTGCAGCGAGATCTAAAGAATCATTGGGAAAAGCGCAACTGCGTATTCCAGACGCAGTTACCGCGAAACTGAGCTCAGAGGCTGAATCAGACACTTCTCGCAAGAAAAAGACAAAGTCCAAAATACCGATTGCAGAATCAAAAATATTTCCGACAAAGCTTCCGCGAAGCAATAGAGGTCTGCGTCTGACTTTACACCCAAACGCTGCTTTGCTTTCTGATCGTCAACCAACTACTTCTGCTATATCGCTTCCATCAATCAAATCTCATAAAAATCAAAGCTCACCTCTTTCTCACACCGGCTCCACCATAAAGTGGGACAGAAACACTAATCTAAAGCCTAAAAGCTTGCCTGTAAGCCCTTTAAAGTCATTTAAGGGCAAGAGTGATACTAATATAAAGCAAAAAGTCGACCTACAAGTCCTCTAAAATCAAGTAAAAAGCTTGGAACTAAAAGTCGAAGTAAAAGCATATATTAACACTATAATAGCACTGTTGAAACGGCGACCTATATTGCCTTTACCTCAGCACAAACGCCAAAACTGGTTTGGCCTTTTTGTGCAACGAGTATGTGCAACCAGTATTATCTGTACTCCAGGGCCCGATTTATCGAAATCAAATCGAACATCAAATGTTCGTCGTTGAAAATGTTCGTCGTTGAAAAAGCAAATGTTCGTCGTTGAAAAACAAAAATGTTCGTCGTTGAAAAACAAATGTTCGTCGTTGAAATACAAATGTTTGTCGTTGAAAGTTCGTCGTTAAAATTGTTCGTCGTTGAAAAATTTTTCAACGACGAGCTTTGGTTTTTTAGAACATTATTATGTTCTAAAAGACAAAAGCTCGTCGTTGAAAAAATTTTCAACGACGAACATTTCAACGGATGGTTGAAATGTTCGCCGTTGAAAATTTTTCAACGACGAACATTTGTTTTTCAACGACAAACATTTGTTTTTCAACGACGAATATTTTCAACGACGAACATTTGCTTTTTCAACGACGAACATTTGTTTTTCAACGACGAACATTTGTTTTTCAACGACGAACATTTGTTTTTCGACGACGAACATTTGTCCTATAATTACGTGTTATGTTCGTCGTTGAAAATGTTTCGATCAATCCAAAATTTTCAACGACGAACATTTTCAACGACGAACATTTTGCTTCGATAAATCGGGCCCAGTTCTTCGTTGATATTTTGTTAAAATCATTTCAATTCACTTAAAATAAAGTTACATTAAAATGTAGACCTTTTATAGCTCTTCTGTTTGTAAATTTGGTTTTGGCCAAGTGCTGTTAGATACCTTTCGAGAATTTTTTTAGCTCGTAGCTTATCTCAAAGCTAGGTATGTTTTACATCAGAATATGGTTTGGTTTTATAGACGATGTCATGAGTTATTGGCGAAACAAATTTTGATCAAATCCGTTGAAACAATTGCAGGAATTGGCCCGTTGACTTCAAGATTGCTCAAAACGTATGGCTATGGCGCTAATAGCTATCTCCTGACGCGTAGTCTTCCAGACAGTAGGTATATACATAGTAGGTACTGTCTGAAGAGCTCTTAATAGTGGTGACTGGTAATATCCGACCAGTACATTGATATTTCCAACCAAAAACCGCTATAGACTTAATAGCTTAGGTACATATTCTCGCAGTAGGTATACCCTTTCTTCGGTGCTACTACAATGCAAAACATTGATAACTACCTGGGGTAGTGGGTGCTCTTGTAGTTTATTGTCTGTTTGCAAGCCGTACACTAGCAATTTACTGAACAGTTCAGGAGGGAACACATTCTCCGTGTTAAATTCGATACTTTAATAAAAGGCACTATGTCATCAGGCTTTTGTAGTCTTCAGTATGTGTGTGTGTGTGTATATATGTATGTATATATATATATATATATATATATATATATATATATATATATATATATATATATATTAATTTATAAAAGGCATATATATATATATATATATATATATATATATATATATTAATTTATAAAAGTCACTATGTCAGCAGGCATTTGTAGTTTTCAGTATAATTTACTGTCAAAATTTTTGGCTCACAAATTTTGGCACGCGACGCGCCCTGAATTTCAGGCAGCTGACTATCTGTTCCTTATCACCAGACAACAGTGCGGAGTATGCTGTTATACGTAATAAGTCTACATTCCATTATATATGAAAAGTTTATTGATATAAAAAAATATAACAAGGATGATACATAAATTCTGAACATTGGATTTGCAAAATGATTCACGCACTTCATAGGATAATGTTAAAATTTTGATAATAAATGCGATAATGCAATACACCGGGCACATAAAACTTTGCATGAGAAAAATGTTTTGAAAGAAACATGCAGATGATTTTTTTAAATCGTCTTCAAATTTCTAAATTTTCGGCAGAATACTGAAAATAGCGAAATAAGGCGTCACAAAAATACTATATTGAAAAGTATGTGAGACGTTTGAGATCAAAAAGTTTTAGTATCGATCGACGATCAAGATGAAAAAATTTCTGACAAGGAATAAGCTGGAACCTGCTTTCGCAAATTTAGAGTGTATGTATATAGTAAAAAACGACGATAACACAGAATCGGTGAAAATGTTTCGCTCCCACAAACTACCACGTTTCGACACCCGAAAAAATAAAAAAAACTCAAAACAACCAAAACACGCACGTAAATTTCTTAGGCATTATAGGACTCCATTTTTTGTTTCACGGCGACCATTTTTTCCAAGTTTTCATTATTTCGTTCATTACAAACCTCAGAAACTGCGTGAATCATAGAGACCAAAATGTACAAATTCGTCTTACAAAAAAGGCCAAATTTTAGCATGTTCACTTTTCAAAATCTAAAGTTATCAGAACAGCATGGACCGGGTCAAAACCGGATTTATAAACAGATCTTGCTGGCAGTTCGGCTTAAGGGGTAATTGCGTTTTTAGGTGTTTTTTTGAAAAGGCATAGCTCAGCGTTTACAAATTCAAATCACAAGCGGTCTTTTGCATTAGGTAGAACAATATGTTTCCTAAATGTATGTCATGCATTGAAATTTAACCTGTGATTTTGTTTCCAATATAAGCGACTAAAGAAAGGTCATTTCCAAAATATTACAATTTTTTACAAAAAGTTTGCGCCACAGCTCTGAATCATACGATTACCTGTTGGGGCTGAAAGTTGGTAAGGTTTTTGACATGTTTAAAAGCCCCAGTCATGTCCCCCACTTTTTTGATAACTAGTCAATTTACTAAGAAAATAGCTGAAAAGCAAACGCACCGAAAATTTAAGATATTTTTTAGTAATTAAAACCCTCTAAAAATGTCCATAGGTGAAATCTCCAAAAAGTGAAGAGACATGCCTGGGGATTCTGACCTTTATAGTACTGTCCCAAAAATTCATGCTCAGGCGTCACTTATAACTTGAGTAAAACTGGTGGCGCAAAGTTTTTACATAGAAATCACAAAGAACCTCGATAAAAGCAACTGCCACCTCAAAGTCATCACTTAACGTAGCGATACCAGTTCGTGTTCCACAGCAATTGTCCAGTAAGGATAAAAACAAAGACACAACGGTAACGGCAAATTAGAGCTCTATAGACCGCGCATGCAAGTTTGTCTACTTTTGAAAACTGTATCTTAAAAATGTTTGCTTACAAAACACATGAGCTTTCAGATAAAGTCTAAATTATATAATTTTTTACACGAAAGATTTTGTAATATCGTTTCAGAAAGTTACGAGCACGACAGAAAGTTGGTGGTTATTTCAGCCTAAAATGTAAACTATACAATACATACATCTTAACAAAATTGTCACAATAAGTATAATACAAACATAATGCATTCAGTTTAAATACTGGCTAAACAACACAAAACTGTGTTTTTACAACTACACAGGACACACTTCATTTTTGCTAGATTCACTGACACTACATCTGGATGCACGAAGGTTGATGAACTTTGTCTTTACAAGTTCCTAGCCATAAAAAAACAAAAAATAGACACTACAGTGCACATAGCTACTGAGTTATTACAGAAGTCATTCACAGGTACCATAATCAATAAATTACAACAAAAATGGTAAGATAGTGTTATTTTAGTAGACCAAGGTAGCCCAAAAATAATTTATCAAATGTTTAGTTGTAATGAATTAGGTTTCTTTAAATAAAGTTTTTGACTGGAAAAAATCACATAAATTTCAGAAAATTCAATTAAAAATACTTGAGCAAGTCCAACTACAATAACAAACTTAGCTGCACAAACAAAACTGAACTTCTTTATCCAAATTTGACAGCAGTAGCAACCATTATTAGAAAGGTTGAAAAATTTGTGAGGTTTGATAATTTTTCTATGTAATCCTTACCTACCCAAATCCCATTTTAATAAAGTCGTGGATCCTAGTTATTTCTGCAGCTAACTTATCGTTACTTTGTGACATATAATAAATAAAAAAGTGGAGCGGATTAACAGCAACTATAGTCTAACCAAAAAGTGCTGAACCCTGAGACATAAAAGTGGCGTGAATATTGTGCGTACTCGCTGTACTCTTGATGCTTACTTTTCGCTTTTACTTTTGCTTACTTGCTTCTTTTCGTAATAAAAGTATTTTGTTTTTAATAGAAAGTTTTTTGTCTCAGGGTTCAGCAGTTTGGTTAGACTTAAGTTCATTTCACTGCTGCAGTTCTATTACAAAATTACAAAACCAACAAAAATCACATTACACTATAAGGAAGTCTATAATAATATTTCTGTACTAACACAGGCTTAAATATAGTATCAGTTACAATAAACACTCTGTAACAGTTATCCAACATTTATAATATATTTATTAACCACCGCTTACACCTACATATGCAACTCACACATATACATACATAATATGTACACATCAAAGTACCACATCAACATTTACCACCAATTGTGTTAGTTAACCCGTTGCGCGACTAAGAATACAATGACTAAAAGCAATATGCAAATTAAGCAAATCTTAAATACCATCCATACGATTACGAAAATCTGCACAGAAAATAGAGAGACCCCATTCTTAAAACGGGGGGATGCTAAAAATGTCTCAAAGGAGGGCAGATTTATTTTACCTTCAAGAACAAAGTTTTCACGAAGTACGAGGAATGCGCGATAGTATATGTAGATAAAACAATGCTGGTTATTTTAATTAAAAGCAATTAAATATTACGCCTAGTAAAATAAATTGCTCGTATTGCAAAACTTTGTTCATATCCGCCGTTATGAATGAAATATTAAAAAACAGCTTAAATTCACTATACTTTCGCAAAGTATAGAATCCACATTAAATCACAATCTTCTATACATACACACAAAAACCGAATAGTTTACAAAAAATAAATACAAAAAATCAATCCAATACAAAAATTACAC
>JASANF010017763.1:0-10214 GCA_030248245.1 Trissonchulus sp. WLG1_4
CCGCCCTTGCTTATAGCCATTTCTGGCGTCAAACTTTGGCCTATGTGAACTTCCAAAAAAAACTGAAAAACGCAATTTTCAGAAGGTCATAGCTCAGAAGATCTGAATTCGTGGATAGGGGTTCTAATACAAAAAATGCTTCCCTTGATCCGTAGAAAAACCCAAAAAATTCCAGAAAAACCCTAGAAAATTGCTACATAACTTATATAAAAATACCGGAATCGGTTGTAACCCCCTTCAAAAGACCCTATATTTTGCAATATTTTCAAACAAAATTTTTTTTTGTTTTCTTTTGCTTACATTTTTTTGATACCTTTCTATTTTTTGATGACCTTCCTAACAGTCCCAGATATTTTTAAAATACAGTTTGTTTACGTCAAAAATTCCTGCAACTCGTTTTTAAAAGAGTACGGAATTTTTAAAATGTGTTAAAATGCATTTTGTCCCAAATTTTAACGCCAAAAACAATACAGTTGAGACTAATTCGTTAAAAAAGAATGCTATTTGCTGACCAATTGCAAGTGATAGTGGGGCTCAAAAACGAAAAATTATACACATCCGCGGTCCAACTTTTTTAATCGACCGTGAATCTAGCAAATCCGGAAAAGTTTTGGCATTATAGACCACAAATGCACTAAAATTGGCGCTTTGGCAACTGTAATACAACTAAAGGGATTTTTTTTTCAGGAAAATTTCCTGGGTTTTTCAGGAAAATGTCTGGGTTCTTCTGAAAACATCTTTGGATTTTCTAGGTGATTTCCTGGTTTTGCGGTTTGCCACAGTTTCCTGGTTTTTCCGGAAAACTTTTTTGTGTTTTCGTTTCCAGGTTGTACGTAGTTGTAGTTCGAATATTTGAAAAGTAATTTATACTTTGAGTGTATATACTCTAGTTGGCACAATTTTGGACATCTTTTGTGGCTTTATTTTTATATAGGTGCTATTTATGTACATTTTGTTGTATTAAGTGTTTTGTATATACTCATACTGTTCTTTACTTTTCAAGAGTTTGCCCAATTCAAGTTTTTGTGATGCAGTTTAGTAGCTGATTATTACTGTTGTGTGTTTTTAGAGGGGAAAACCTGATGGATTTTTTTCCAGGCCATTTTTGTTTCGTTTTCATGGGTTACTTATAAAAATTCCTTTAAAAAAACTTGAAACATTTTTCGAAAAAAAACAAAGAAAAAGTGCTTCTTGTCCGAACGATTTGCCTTATCTTGGTTTTGTTGTTCGGACTATCTGAGTTGATTTTATGATGTATCAAGATTTGTCATATATTGGTGCGGGAAGAAGAAATTATATACAGCACGAGGAGAAAAAAAATCCCATTTATATATTTCGTCATGTAGCACAAATCTATATTACAATGTTTCTACGGGAAACCAAAAAATATATATGTCGTAGGCTTAACCTTGCTCTAAATAAAAACTTCTCGGGTGAAAGAACCCATTTGTGAAATAAACCGCGGCACCAAATGTTCCAAATTTTTGACTTGTCATTATTTTTTCAAATTCAAACTTTTTGCCAACGCCGTTTGTATTTATCAAGAGAGTTATATACCTTTCGTCTATATTTTGAAGCTCAAAAACAGTGAAAAACGTTGTGGTTTACCTGTGACAGTTTAAAGTTTGTGCGGGAAAAAAACCCTATTGCGGGAAAAAATCTCTATTTTGTTTGGCGACAATATTTTGCCAAACTCACCTGTTGTTGATACAAAAGTTGACTGATCTGGGGTAAGAACATGCGTAGACTTCTTATGTGGCCGCACAACGTCGTTTTTTGTCGTTTTGGCCCATACCGCGACACCCCTTACTAAACCAGTTTTGGTTATGTTTCACCAAAATTTGTCATTTTTTGGAATATTTAGGCTATAGATGCTGCGTACCACTTAAATCCAACAATTCTGGACGCGGGCGGTGTTTGTCCTCCGTTTCTGACGTAATAAGTGCAAAAATCTATTTTTAATGCTTTTAAATGCTGAAAAAATACATATTTGGGCAGAAGTCATTTCTGCCAAAAAGCGTCGATTTTTGAAGAATTATATATGTGAGTCTCATGGGTGTCGGAGAAATTTGGTTTTTTAGTCCATACTGCAGTCTAAGAATTGTAGAACAAAGTAGAAAGGAAAACAGTGGTTGGGTTTTTTCCCCGCAAGGGTTTTTTGTCCCGGAGGTTAGTTGAAAATAGGGTTTTTTCCCGCACCACTATATATCGCTGGTGGCAAAATCTATCCATACACCCCATATAGTCAGATGGGGTAAAAAAATACAAAATATGAGTACAAGGTTTTTTTGCTTTCCTGGATTAAGTTTCTCGGGCAAACTTATTTCCAACAATACCTCGTGGAGTTGCTCTGCAAAACCACATAGTAAACTTTTTCTCTGCATTACTAATTTTATATAAATAGAAAACTAAATGTATTTTTTACCCCCATTTTGGGGGGAAATATACGGGTCATCCAAGGAACGCAGGCCTAAATGCTTCAACAGTTATGAAACTCAACTCAGACTTACTCATTTTTTAGCTAAACTCGCACATAAAAGAAAAGGCCACTGAAATTGAAATCCCAATAACACCACGACTACTTTTTACACTACACTCTTTTTTTAATTTTTTTTCAAAAATTTTCCGCATACGCATTATTTCTTTGCGGTAAACTGAATCATTTGACGTAAAGATTGTACCGCGGACGCCGAAATTGATGGCGACGCCCTGCTTGATAGTTTTTTGCATACTTAATTACAGTCTTAAATTAGTTAAAATTTCCTTTATTGCTGTTAATATTCAAATTGTGTTGTACCTCAAATTGTTCTCAGATTGTGTATTTTAAAGAGTGAATAGCCAACATTATCGTCAGCTTCGCAACTCAGGCATCTGTGCGTCTGTATGTATATAGCTGGGCTCATCATCTGAACACCCTTGTGTAGCTTGTACCGCTCTGTTAGCAGTCGGTGGTCGTAATACACTTGGCAGGCGTAGCACCTTCATGTGCTTATTTTCTTCGGCAAAAGAAGTTGTTTTGGTTTGAAGACACGACATGAAAGCCAAAAGTACCAGTATTTTTCCCCACAAATCGACCAAAAATGGGGGAGTATAAAAGTATGGCTCCCGTACGCGCCAACCAGTACCAATGGAGAAGAACCATTTACAGTTTGAAAGAAGCATATAAGCAGCTGGTGTCGGAAAGAGCTACACCCCGTGACAAGATAAGCTTGTGAAAATTTTGTTGGCCCTTGTAAAATGAGCCACATTTTGGGTGCATCATTTTGTCAGCTTCATAAGCTGAAGACAGATCATGACTAGGTATAATATGTTTGGGAATTTTCTTGCAGGGGGGTGTATTTTTACCCCATGTTTTCGATCGTATTTTTTTACCCCCTCTGACTTAAATTTTCCCCGCACCACTACACTCAAAAACGCAAGCAGCTAGACTTGATTTTAATAGTGCAATAGTTAGCTGAAATATGGCCTTTATAATTGCCGCGAGCATTTATCGATTCGAAAAGGTAACCTGGATATTGTCAGGGAAAAATCCGGAAAAAACGCCGGAAATAATTTTCCGGAAATGACCCTGAAATTAGCTGGAAAAAACCGGGAAATTTTCTAGAAAACCCCGGGAATCTTACCGAAAAAAACGTGGAAATAAACTAGAAATTTTCCGGAAAAACCCAGGAAATTTGCCGGAAAAACCAGGAACTTATCCGGTAAAAACCCAGGAAATTTGTCGGAAAAACCCGGAACTTATCCGGAAAAAACTCGGAAATTATCCGGGAAAAACCCGAAAATTACCCGGAAATTTTCCGGAAATAGTTTGGCGTTGACCGTAAAATATCCGGAAAAAGTCCGGAAACTAACCGGAAATTTTTCGGGGAAAAAACCCGGAAATTTTCTGGAAAAAAGCGCGAAATTTTTTGGAAAAAAAACCCGGAAATTATTAGAAAAAAAGTCCAGAAATTTTCCGGAAAAAACCCGGAAATTATCCGGAAAAAGCCCGAAAATTTTCCGGAAAAAATCCGGAAATTTTCCGGAAAAAAACACGGAAATTTTCCGTAAAAAGTTTTCCTGTGGGGGGGGGCTGCAGCCCACCCAGCCCCCCCCCCCCTAAATACGCCACTGATGGCAAGCAAACTGAGCTATTGTTTGTGCAACAGCTGTCTAGCAGTGAAGAGAAATCGCAGGCCGAAATTCCACTCACATTTGGTCAACAGTGAATGCTAATTTGTATCAATCAACTTCATATTTTGTGTTTGGGCATACTTTTACACCAGCGTGCTATCGTACATCTAAAATTGGCGCTAAAAATGCCGTTTTACAAAAGTCATATTTCAGGAGCGCCACCTTAAGGTGGCGCTCTGAATAACCGACTTGATTGGTTATGAAAATTATGAAATCAAGGTGTCTAAAATTGATTGATTGGTGCTGTTGGGAAAATTGAACGATTGCACGAATGATCCAATCAACAGTGACATCTTAAAAATGTCTAGATATTATCCGAATTTAATCCAGCAAGTTTTAGACTGTGTTTATAACATTTAAATAAGTTGAAGACATCCGAAACTTTCACTAAAGTGTCCAAAAACCATCCGAATACGCAATGGCCCGGCGTTAGGCCCCATTCCGTCTTCCCGAAAACTTTAACCAGAATCGCCCATTTTCTGATATTTTTAAGCTTGGCCTCTAGTCTCGGGCAGCCAGAGAATTAGAATTTCAGAGAAAAATTCTGCCTGGATTTCACCTAACTGGGGCAGTGTATACTTTGTGAAATGTGTTAAATTTAAGTTTTTCATTGCTGTAGCGTTATAGCACAAAGATAAAGATGTCTGGATTTTTCCGGCGAGTATCTGAGTCCGGGGAGTCCACTTCTGACGAAGATGAAGTCCCAGTTCCAAAGATTGCGCGTCCTGTGCCGGCAAAAACGTCAGTGTTTCTTTCTATATATACTTTACATTTTTATATTTATTAATTGTCAATAGCACAACCAATCCAATTCTGGTTGAGCGTTTGTAGCTTCATAGAGGTTGGTTAGTTTTCAGATTCCTGACCTTTTGTGTCCCAGATTTTCGAAGCTGCACACGTGAGGTGGGCGCTCAAAATCTTTGTTCGGCGTCAGTTGAAAAGTTTGTGGCATCTGTGAGCTGTCCTAACTTTTCATTTTTTCAAGCATTTTTATTAATCAGTTCTTGTAAAAGTGTACTGTGTACGTTTTTACAACTATAGCAATGTTTTATGCAATGTTAAATAAGGGATTATGTAACAAGAGTGATTGTTTTCTGTTTTAGTGGTGTGGGTCAGCATGCGTATTTGATGAGCGATTCTGAAGAAGAAACTAAGCGAGTTGTCAAGGCGACTAAAGACAAGCGGTGGGTCATTAAAAACAAGAGAACTTTTTAACTTTATGTAGGAATTTCACTTTAAAAACTTTAAAGGGTTTGTTTGTTAAGCATATATAAGCGGTAGTTCGTAGTTGATAATATATTCTAGGGTATGGCGCTATCAGGCCAACCCTGATTAAAATATTCTAATACGAAAAATCGATACTGTTACATGTAGTTGAGTTAATCTTACTGGTATAATGTTGTCATCATCTAGTCTTTATCATTACTATTTACTATAAATCTATATTCGATAAACCCTGTGGTTAGTTGTTTCAGATTTGACGAATTAAAGGATATTATCAAACAAATCAAGAATTCACAAAAAATCAAGGATATGTGCAAGGTTTTAGCCCGTAAGATAATTATGTATTATTGTTATTGCACAAGCTTTCTGTGCTTATTTAATATTTTGATCCAACTTTTTTTAACAGTGTCTTACGTCGTCTTGGCTACCCTGTTCAGTGTTCGTTTCTTCGCTTCTTCTTAAACAATAATAAAACATAAGAGTATATTGCAGGCAGAACTGTTTGTGTCATTACAGATAATAATGGTATAACTTTTTTTAAAAAATAGTTCTTTTTCTTTTACGAATTCAGTTAATCATAGTTAACATGTTGTAAGAAGTAAAGCAGAAAATAGAGTACAGCATCGTATGTTAATTTTTATGGTTGGAAAAATGTGTAAAAAAATCTGAATTTGCAATTTTTTTTAATTTAAAAAGCATCGTTTCGAACTTTTGTGATTGTTTTTAGTGTTCGAAGACTACTGCAAGAGTTTCGACAAAGCCAAGACACTGATGAGACAGAATAATGATACACCACGATTTTGTATTAAATTGCTTTGTGAATTGGAGGATTTTGTCTCTGAAGTACGAGAATGGTTATCATATTTGGACGTCGGGGGGATTAAGGGGAGATTGCTCGTCCCGACCTGACTTTTACCCCCCCCCAGATCGGCTTTCAGCCACCCCTAAAGGTCCAAGTTTTTTTGCAAAATAAGCGTAGCACACATAGTCGACTGCCCTTCGCCCCACCCCAATAATTTCCTCAGCTGCACATGTGTGATGGTTACGTTGTTAATTGTTTTGTTTAATTTTTTGATTAAAGTCGAAAGCTATAATATGAGTTATACAAACTCGTTTGCATATTGTTTTATTCGCACAAAAGGTAGAATTTTATATCTTGACAACGACTATTTCCAGTGATTTTTTTAGAATTTTTATAAATTTATGCTCTTTATGCATTTATTTATGTTGAATTGTTTTAGATTCCGTTTTTGGCGTCAAATGCCGACAATTTTATATATTTACATAACTAGTATATAGTTTTTCACACTATTTGAGTTTGTAGACTTTCGAACCGATTTGCGGAGTGCTTGCCTTAAATATATATTACGCCCCATGGTTTTTTTCAGAATTGGGAAGATCGCGAGGGACGCAAGAATATGAGCAAAAACAATGCTCGTGGCTTGACCACTCTGCGCCAGAAGTTACGAAAATATGTTCGTGACTTTGAACAGGATATGATTGATTATCGTGAGGTAAGGTTTTTCGATATTTTGCTGTTTTGCAGTAATGTCATTAAAAATGTTCAGTCATCGTTATTTATGTGGAGCAAAAATCACTAGCATTTATTTACTTAGTTATATATTGCGAGTTAGATTTGGGAGTTTTTGGATGAAAGATGGAAGACACCATCGGTCAATTTTTTATGCAGAATGTACACGCAAGATCTAAACTGCTCCTGACGATATAGTTTTATATTATATACTGTATTTACACTTGGAATTCAGAGTATGCATGCATTGTACTCCATGGGCATTGATTACTAAGGGTTGATTCATACTTGCAACTGAGTGTCTGCTCAGCCGGGACCATACGAAAATATCGCGCCACAAGCTGATTTCCTACATAAATAGTGGGCTAGTGGCGTATTGTATAATTTGTCTGGCTGAACGCCGAACAAACATGCTGCTGCAAGTATGAATCGAACCAGCAGAATACTTAAGTTTTAGGCATGTCTTCATTTTCAATATTTTCACCACTGAAAATCAATGATCTTGTCAACTAGACTTCCAGTTTTATCTATGTTTAAGAGCCCTGATATGGGAGAAGAGTCAGAAGAAGTTAGTGCAGAAGGTAATTTTGTTAGCATTATTGTTAATTATTAATTATTATTAATTTATTGAACTAGAATAGTGAAAATCAATTGTGCAAAATGTGAATGTGAAAACGAAATTTTTGTTCAGCACTCGGCAATTCTGTTTTGAATTTTAATTTACTTGAGTTTTCGGGTTGCGTTGCAACCTCCGCGAAGCAGAGGGCGACCTATTGTATAATTTGTTTGGTTTGTATGTGTTTTTTTGCACAAACAAGTAACCTTTTGGCACGCACACGCTTGAGCCCGTTTACTGTATTTTTTTTCGTCCTTAATGTCAATCCTTGCATTTCAATTACTAATTCTAGAAAGCGAGTCAACAGAAGAAGAGAGTGATGACGAAGCAGTGGCCTACTTGAAGCAGAAAGCGGGACGAACTGCCACAGCCAAGCCCGGCATGTCGGATGAGGTAGTTTTTGAAAATATGAATTTTGGAAAAAAGTTTTCGAAAAAAAGAATTAGTCGTTTCAATTTGTTCGCAAAAATTCGTAAAATTTTTGTTCGAGTATAATTTGTCAAGGAATAAGACAATGGTGTTGTGTATAATGAAAAACCATCGTCAAAACGTTCAAACATACTTTTTTAAATTCTGAACAAAAATTCAAAATTCAAAACTTTGTTTCAACAATGCGGTTTCTTAGAGAAATTGCGAAAAATTTACAATTTAATTTCAGTGGCGCCATTTTTCTAAACAATTTAAAATTATATTTCAATAGCGAGGTTTTCTGTGGTTGATGTTTGGTCATGGTTTTCAGGGTTGCGCTCCATATCTTTACGGTTGGTTTGTCTATGTGGATACCACATTTTTGTGCATTATTTACAGGAGAGTGGCTCGGATGAAGAGGGCAGCGAGTGGGCTAGCGAGACAGAAACTGAATCCAGCGCGTCGGATTTTGAAGAATTGGAGGCCAGAGGCATGGAGGCCCTCAGGAGATACTTTCTCAAGAAGTAAAATACCAGATTAAATTTAGCAAATTAGTTGCTACTGACTACCTAATCATGTTATGTGTGAATACAGAGTAACCAAGTGGATGAGTGAAAAATATTTTCACAAGTAGATTCCAACCTACGACGGTCGGGCGGATCATCGTGGCAAAACAGCGGGCGTTTATTCGACAAAATATCGACTCGACAAAATATCGACTTGTGTTTGTTTTCCGAGCACCCCTGTAGTCGAGAGGATGGTAAAAAAATACATACATAACCATTTTGGCTTATAAATCTAAGCAAAATATTTATAGTTTTTATTATAACTAAATTTTTCACACCAGGGCTCCCGAAGAGAAGCGTCCCGGCAAAAAAGTCAGACCAAAAACTCGCGAAGATCGGCGACAAAAGGAGGCTCGACTGGACAGCGCGGACGAAGGCGGAGAGTGGGAACAAGTGTCGGGGGGTCTGAGAATTACTGTGAGTCAAAACTGCTTTTAGCAGTGTGCAATGTTTACGGTATTTTCTCGAATAAAGCCCCTGCCTTGACTAGAACCCCAATTGATATCTTCACGAAGCAATAAAAGCCCTGGTGCACTATTTAAAGAATACGGCATTATGCCTTATCTGTTACTGTAACACTGTGATTTTTTTAACCCAAAGTGTTTACTTATCATACGGGGTTATTCCACAGTGTAGTTTTGTCTGATGCCGATATGCACTGTCTGAATGAACCTGATGGTAATGACACGACTCCTTACGGCCATACAGTTACGGACTATAAATAGTATTCATCTTTAGTGGATCACGCAAGAACAACGTGCGTCTACCAGAGCTCTTGTGAATGAGCCTATACAAATCACGTCATAGAGACGAAAACCTCAACATTAAACTTAAACCTAAGCTTTAGCCTCAGGCTTAGCGTAAACCCCGAAACAAAAAATCAACCCTCATGCCCGTTCATAAGAGATAGACATTAGTGCAAGTACACGTCTTTTTATTGTGTTATCTTAATATTGCGTCTGTATTTCTATAAATTGTGTATTTATATTTTTAGGAACGTCCTAAATTGTTTGACAAAGATGTTGAGATTACACATGAAGTAGTTTTGAAGAAGCTGGTGGAAGTTTTGGCTGCAAGAGGCAAGAAGGGCACAGACAGGCGTGAGCAGGTATTGTTTCAGTTTACATGTTTGGCATATTTTTGAAGCTACTTAAAATTTATTTTGAGTGAGTTCAATTTTGGGTTTCCAATTTTTCGATTCAATTTTTTTACAATGTGCATTCCTTCAAAAATTTTCATGCTTATTAGATTGAAGGCGCCAATGGTGACGTGGCACGCAATAATACCGCAACTAACACGCAAAAATCCATATATTGTATGGATGCCTTAGTTGTATCACTTGTCACGTATTTGGTTGTCATTGCTAAATCACAAATCACTCGGCTTTGCAAAACCTGTTTTAAATGTTTCAGATAACTCTGCTGAAAGAACTGCTGAGTATATGCGAGGCGAACAACCTGGGGGTGGGCATGTATGTGAAGATCATGTTCAATCTGGTGGCGAGTCTGTTCGATTACAACCCCAAATTCAGCGATAGCCTTTCGTATGGAGTTTGGCAAGAGTAAGTTAATCTAGTGGTATGTCAAAGAAAAGATTATGGGGGTCGGAAATTACCTATAACCCTCCGGTGCGCCCTTGAATCGGTAGGGTTTGGTGAAGTAGATTTGCATTTGATTTGTAGGGTTGTTTTTATATA
>JASANF010017764.1:0-52483 GCA_030248245.1 Trissonchulus sp. WLG1_4
ACTTCCACGTCGCCAACGGCCGAGCCTTAGCGGTAGAACCCTACCAAGCATTGACAATTATGGCTGTAATCGATGGTATCGCCGTACCGGCTCTGATTGACACTGGCACGTCCATTACTTTGTTGACGGAGCATGCCTACCAACGACATTTTAGCGGTTGTACCCATCTAGCCTTGTCTGGCAACGGAGCACCAAAAATAAGCTCAATGACGGGACATCAGCTACAGATCACCGGACTAATTTATCCGACTTTTGAAATTGGAAATACAAGCTTCAAACATCCATGCTATGTTGTCACAAACACCCCGGTTGCGTGCATTATCGGAGCAGATTTTTTGAGTCGCCTAGGAACTCTACTGATCAATTTCGCAACGGGATTGGTCCAGTTGGGTAATGCTGAGACAACTCTGTCACCTACCTCCGACGTTGCCAGCTATGCACTACGTCTAGATAAAGATATCAATATTCCTGCACAAACAGAAGTGGTTGTATTGGTTCCGCGATCACAAGTCTTACCAGCTTCAGAAGGTGTTCTTCTCTTGGAACCTGCAAAGCGCCTTAGATGCGGGTTGCGTATCGGTCGAATGATCACGAATGCGGATGAGAAAAATGTACCTGTGCGGTTTTTAAACTCAAGCAATCAAAACGTGTGCATCCATAAAAATGAACATCTTGGAACTATGGAGATTCTGACACAAGGAGAAGGGCTCTGCGCCATCCTTTCCGGTAACTTCCAGCGACCACGGCACCAATCTGCATTTGTGGCAACTGCATATTCGCCATCATCGACCCTTACTGATGTTTTACCCGGATTTGATTTTTCAAAATCAGAAACTACTGAGGCTAACATGACGAAATTGAAGCAGCTAATTTTGTGCTACAGTGACATTTTTTCAACATCTGATACAGACCTCGGATGTACTCACATTTTGGAACATACAATAGATATCGGCGAAGCACGGCCCTTTCGACGACAACCTTACCGATTGCCGTTATCAAAACGAGCGGTTGTAGAACAGCATATCGAACGGTTAACAAAAGATAACCTAATTCGACCCAGTCGATCTCCATTTAGTAGTCCAATTGTCCTAGTTAGCAAAAAAGACGGAACAGACCGATTTTGCGTTGATTATCGACGCCTTAATGCTGTCACAAAGCGAGATGTTTACCCGTTGCCGCGGATAGACGAAGCACTGCAAGCATTAGGTGGTGGAAACGCATTTTTTTCAACCCTGGATTTGAATTCTGGATTTTGGCAGGTGCCCTTGAGTGAATCCTCAAAAGAAAAGACGGCTTTCACAACACATGTTGGCCTTTTTGAATTCAATGTGGTGCCCATGGGCCTTACTAATGCCCCACCTACCTTCCAGCGTCTCATGGACATCGTTTTGTCTGGGCGACAGTGGGATGCTTGCCTGGTATATTTGGATGATATAATCATATTTTCAAAATCGTTCGATGACCACCTGAAAGATCTCGGGAAAGTTTTTTTGCGGTTGCGAGATGCAGGACTGAAGTTGAAACCAAAGAAATGCACGTTTGCGTGCAAGAAAATAAGCTTTCTTGGGCATGTGGTATCTGTCAAAGGAATTGAACCAGACCCGGCAAAGATCGAAGCTATAACATCGTTTTCCAAGCCGTCCAGCCAAACCGATGTTCGAGCATTCCTAGGACTGGCTGGGTACTACAGAAAATTTATAAAAGACTTTGCATCTAAGGCTAAACCACTGTATGAACTTACGGCGAAAAAAAGACTATTTCAGTGGGAATCCTGTCACGAAATTGCATTTACGAACTTGAAAAAAGCCCTTTGTCAGCCCCCAATCCTGCGGTACCCGGACACCAGCATTCCTTTCATTATTCACACAGATGCTTCAAAATCTGGGCTTGGTGCTGTATTATCTCAACGTGATACGACTGGCGAACGTCCGGTGACTTACGCAAGTCGACTATTGCGCAAAAATGAAAAAAATTACACTATAACAGAACTCGAAGCCCTTGGAGTTGTCTACGCCATAAAAATGTTCCATCATTATGTCTATGGATACGAATTCACAGTGATTACAGACCACGCTGCTCTCAAGTGGCTGCTCGAAACGGAACATGACTCGGAACGGCTACGAAGATGGGCTATTAAACTATCTGTTTATAAATTCCACATAGTGCACAGACCTGGCAAACAAAACGCCAATGCTGATGCACTGTCGCGATATCCTGTGGGCTTTGTGGCTGTAGCGATAGATAACAGCTTCAGTTTAGCACAACAGAACGAATCACCTTTCAAAGAAATAAGAAATTACATACTGAAAAGGGACGTGCCTGACGAGCCAGCTTTAGCGAAACGAATTGTGGCAGAGGCCGCTTCATACGTCGTTCAAAATACAGTTTTGTACCATCTGCAACACCACGGGCGTCGTACACAGGACTTCTGGAAGCAATTAGCCGTGCCGCAGAATTATCGCAAACAAGTCTTTTCAGAGTGCCACAACAACGCGTTAGCTGGTCATTTTGCATTTAAGAAAACATTCAGAAAAATTCAAGAACAATATTACTGGCCAGGCATGTATAGCGATGTTGAAAAAATGTGTAGACAATGCAACCGATGTCTACAACGCAAAGTACCTGCCCCAAATCACCGCGAGTTATTACAACCAATTCCGGCAACGTACCCGTTTCAACGCTTAGGGGTAGATGTGCTAGGGCCACTACCAGATTCAACCAAAGGTAACAATCGATATATCGTCATCTTTGTCGACTATTTCACGAAATGGCCAGAAGCGTTTGCCACGACCGACCAGCAGGCGATTACCATAGCAAATCTGTTGTTTGAAGAAATTATATGCAGACATGGCGCACCAGTGGAACTATTGTCGGACAGAGGACCGGGCTTTATTGCCGAAATCACCCAGGAAGTTTGCCGCATTATGCGGGTTCGTAAGTGTACACCACGCCATACAGACCTCAATGCAACGGCATGGTTGAAAGGTTTAATCGCACCATCATACATATGCTTGCTAAACTGATAGATCACGATCGCGAGTGGGAAAACTATTTGAAACCGGTTTTATTCGCATACCGATCAACTGTAAATGATTCCACTGGGGATAGCCCGTTTTACCTAATGCACGGACGAGACCCACGTCTTCCATCTGCTACCTGGAGCAACGAAGATCTATCCATAGCCACTCAAAACTACACAGTGTCAATTACAGGAACGTTGACAGAAGCATGGGCTTTGGCTCAAGCAAACATTTCTGCTGCCCAAGAACGCTACGCTATCCAATACAATAAATCAGCTAACCCACAGCAATTAGAATTGGGCAGTCTTGTATTTGTTAAACGCGAAAGAAGAAATAAATTACAACCTCTATGGGATGGACCTTTTAGAATCATTCGCGAACGAGACACTACACTATACGTGCGGCATTTGGACAACAACACTGCCAAAACAAGACCTGTACACAAGAATAAAGTCATTCCATTCAATGGATCCTACTTACCTGGTTAGCCAAGAGAAGATACGTTGCCGGAAACTATGCAAAGCGGCCGTTCATACAGTACTTCGGAAGAAGAATCAACCAGAAGTGCGGAATTTTGATCATTTAGCCAGAAGTGTATGAAAATGTGTATATTGTGCTTAACGTCAAAACTTTCTACGATAATCAGTTAATAAATTAAAAAAAAAATTAGAAAAAATAAGTCGCTAAAAAAAAGATGACTTTTACAACTGTGTGCTTGGGAACGAGACTGCTAGCGGAACGGTAGCAAGGCAGTGTAGACTGTTGACAGTACTGGCGAGAAGTATAGCTGATAGCTTGCGCCACTCCGGGTGCCTCTGCTATGGCTGACATCTGCGCTGATACTATGTTAGCATCCAGCCTACTTTCTTCCAATCCAGTGCAAATTTCTGGTATATACATGTGCAACAGTAAGGCAGGTCAAAACAGTGCAGTTTATTGACAGAAAAACACGCAAATTAGCGCACACAAATAAGCGAAAGCGGCATACTTGCGCCACTCCGGGCGCCTTTGTAGTCGATTTCAGATTATGATTTAAAAAAAACTCACTGTTTTGATCTGCTGCATTAATCTGTGTTGATTATGTACTTTTGTTTATTTTGTTTTATTTTTTTAAACCAATTCATTGTGCTCTTATATTTTAATGGCTTCTATAGAATGTTTTTTGTTGTGCATATGTTCTTTTGTTTATAAATTTAATATGTGTTTTTGTCTTATTGTCTTATTTATGTAATTTGTAGTTTTTTTGCATGACCTAGTTATATGTGTACTAAAACATGATTTCTATTAAATTATTACGCACTTTACCCTGCATGCCTGCTTGCCAAATTTAAAAGAAAGAGAAACTTCGATAGTATAACAACAATTGAACAGCATAAAACTTTTACAACCAAAAACAACTCAGATTGATTTTGGGATCAACGCAAACATCTCGCTACTAAGAGATTGACTTGCACTACTCTGGGTGCCTTTGGTAATTCTTTCGGAACACGATATCGTTTGCGTTTATTCAATAGAAAAATAGCAAAAAATAAACACGCAATTGGTTTTACGCAGTTCAATAATAAATGTCTAAATAGCACTTGCATGCTGATTTATAGACACAAACTATAATATTTTGCTTTCATTTTTGTTTTAATTTTTTTTGCATGAAAACTGATTTAATTGCTGTATCTCTAAGTTCCTTTATAGCCTATATTTTATCACTAAAGTTCGTCTACAAAATCGCAAAATCTGAGCCTGTTCGCTAAAACCTGCAGATCACTAAGTCAAATTTATGTACAAAAACGATTTCCTAGAACAGATTTTATAGCCATAGCTCAGTCAACTTTTTTTATTTTGGATATTTTTTGTTTAGGTTCACAGAATGAGACATCGGCACAACGTGATCCCGTTTCAAGGAAAACGCAACTTTTTATCGAATTTCTTCCCAACAGAAATAAATTGTCTCGGTCGAACTTTTCATTCGTCAGAACAGCTTTATCAGTACTTCAAAGCTTTCCTTTTCGAAGACGATGAGAACGCAAAACGCATATTGTCAACTACAGATGCAGTCTCGTGCAAACGAATTAGCCATTCTATTCGACATTCCAAACCTAAATGGGACTGGATAAAACTAAACGTTATGGCAAGTATATTATTTCGGAAATTCATCGTAAACGCTTCACTGCAGGAGTATTTGATTGACACAGGCTCTAGCATTTTAGCAGAAGCTACGCACGATCGGTTTTGGGCTGCTGGGCTACAGCGGTGGGAAATCGAACGTCAGCGACAACCAATTTTTGTAGGGTAAAACCATTTAGGTCGGCTTTTAATGGAACTCCGAAACAAACTCCGCGACCACAGTGACCAACAAAATAGGCGCATTTTGCTTGTTATGGATTCCCAAGGAAGGCATGTTCCACAGCACCCTTCCATACAAAAGGTTTTTGTACCGGGAGCGACAATCCAGATGCTTCTCAAGATCGCTAGAATGCTTTGCATAGACTCTATCACTGAGTTTTGTTTTGTCATAGGGGGAACTAATAACTTGGTGAGAAATAGGAACGTTCGCGAGCCAGATGGGGGACTAAAATCTAAGGACGTTCGAAAGGTGGTACGGCAAATCCGAACGGGAATGAATATGTTGACAATAGAAAACCCTAATACGACTCTGTATATTGGCGAAATTCTACCATGTTTTAATGACAATCACGCCAAAGCTCGAAAACGAAGCCGAATTCAACGCACGCTTGGTGGAGTCAACAAGGAACTACGGAAACTAATAGCTAACGATTATAAGAATCAGAAAGTTTTCCTATTGCCCTTATTTGCGAAATTCAACAAAACCAAATATTTTCGAAAAACTGCAGATAATAAATTCGATCTTCACCTAAACGCGGATGGCTCTAAGTATTTGTTAGAATTTCTGTTGGACCCTATCTCTAACCGCACTGCTATTTAATACTAACCGTCGATTCTAATATTATTTAACTCCTAACTGTTATACTTACATCAGCTAGAATTGTTTTGCGTAGTGTATTTTAATCTGGAACCATACCTAGGATCAGTTTATAGAATATTTTGTGTTACTGTTATTGCGTAGTGTTCTAATTGCCAATATTTATATTGTTGATCCGTATAATATATGCTCAGTGCTATATTACTTGTTTTGCTCAATTCACATAACAGACAAATTAGTAACCAATTACCCATTCATTCGCCGGGGCGTCGAATTGGTCGCAAGGGGGGAAGAATGTAAGAAGGGGCCGACTTTTAATTTAAAAATACGTGCGGCCTGCGCTTTGCGCACCCCTCAGTGTCGTTTTAACTTGCAGTCTGAGTGTTGACTGCCCTTTCTGCAGATTAAACAAAACAGATAAGAACTATAACTAGGTTAGATGTGGAAAGTGCCAGAAAGACAGACTGTAACACTAGTGACCACGACATTTAGTTGATTAATAGTACCTGAAATAATCACAGATAGTTAGTCGCTACCCAAATACTTTAGTTAAAGTTCGTTTTGCAGTGGTCATTACTTTAGTTAAAGTTCGTTTTGCAGGCTCATTACAGTTTAGTTAATAGTTTTACAGTCAGTCCGTTGGGAGTAGAATTTGGGGTGAACACAGGCTAAGAACCTGGGAGGGGCCGCTCCCCTCCAGCTTGAGGTTCTTAGCCTGGGTTTTAACCCATTTGATTCAGATTACATTGTGGAGTCCGTTTATGGAATTGTGGATGCCGATTGCCGAATAAACTTTTGACGTTGGCCCTTTATGCTTTTTATTTAATTATTAAAGTACTTTTTATTCAATGATTAAAGTACGGCTATTTGTGAGACGACAGATCACCTACGCGTTACACATGCATTTCTTAGCTTCTGTGCAAAATTTGAAATGGTAAAAACAAAAACGACCGTTAGGATTAAATTTACGAGGCTTGTTGGAGCGATTAAGAGTTTGGCTTTGTTTCCTAAATGATGGGTTTGAAAAGCGACTGCGATCTTTGGTATTAATCGCGTTTATTTTGTCTGCTAGACAAATTATAATTCAAGACATCTTACCTACTGAGCCACCACTGCTCACAATCACTCGACTAAAAGTTGTCTAATCAAGAAAACTGTACATACGTAATCATGGTGTTGAAGCTAATCATTGTAATTAATGTATGTATTTGTGGCATGAAAATAACAGATTTTAAGTCGTCATACAAGTACTTTATATCACGATCGAGCTTGTTTTCATACATCTGAATGCGCGCGTGCAGGGAAACCTTCGTGCGTGGCACTCGGCGTTTCCCCCGCACAGCGTACATACTTATGAGAGCACGCTTGACCTTGCTACAAAGTATACATGAATGCTGCTTACGGAATAGTTTCGACTAGTAGTCAGACTTTCAAAATTTATTTATTTTATTAAAAACTTCAGTTGTTTAGACGCTGCCGGTGCCGAGTCGCTTGACTACTAGATACCGTAGACAACCCCTGTTCACTAATTTTTGCGGTTCTGACTCTCAAAACATTCTTGAACAAACATTCTGGTTCAAACGATTACGCTGTTGAATCGCAATAACTCCGATTTCCAGTGCCCCAGCACTAAAAACAAAATCATTTCCCACCTCGAGTCCGCCGTCTCAAACTTCAACAAATTTGCACTCGACATTGTCCAGGCAAACACCAACGCGACTTCACAATATTTACAGGCAGCAACTTCACGTCACGAACTGATTGACAAACGCTGCAAGTTACCAGAAATTTACGCCAAAGATCCAAAAACTTGGCTTCACCAAAGTGAACATTTACTAGCGCGTCACACTCCAGAAATGAGAAATGCATCACTCCTCGCCACAATCTCGACAGAGGTCTTAATTGAAAGTGGCATTGACCTTACTGGAGACTACGAAAGCAAAAAGCAAAACGTCATTGCACACTGTTTTGAAAGCAATCATAAAATGCTTCGCAAACTTTCATCAAAACAAAACTTATGTAGGTGACCGCTGTCCCTCAGTGGCTCTGAGACACCTGCAAAAACTGGCCCCAAACTATGATCAACTACATAGTGCTCCTGTAATTTTACACAATTCTGCCCGAGTTTATCCGAGTCGTGTTGGCGTCTCTCCAAGACCTAGAACTAGAAAAGTTAGCAGAAGTTGCAGATAATATGGTCGAACAATTACCACATTCGAAGGCACACAAAACTGACACGTATACTTTGTAGCACGGTCAAGCGTGCTCTCATGTACTTGTATGCACGCTGTGCGAGGGAAACGCCGAGTGCGTGGCACGAGTGCGCGAAGCGCACGAGTGCCACGCACGAGGGTTTCCCTGCACGCGCGCATTCAGCTGTATGAAAACAAGCGTGATCGTGCTATAAAGTACTTGTATGACGACTTAAAATCTAAATATGACTTTTTGCGAAATGTCAGGTAAATGTGTCAATTCATACAGTTGGCAAACTCTATACAAACCAAGTAAAAAGACGCTGTGGCGCAGTAAGAGAAAGGAAATCGGATGCATGCGTGATTAAAGGACGCCCGTGGTTAATGTAATGATTTTTAGAATCTTCCCACAACTGAAACTGAACTGAATACTTTATTTTCAGTTATGCGTAAAAACTGTAACTGCGTAGCTTTCACTGAAAATAAATCAGTTAGCAGTTAACTGAAAACATCCATACCTGTGTCTTGTTGAGTTTACATTGTAATTTTATCGCAAAAATATTTCCATACTTTTCCGGCGTTTTTCCATACCAGGCAGGTTTGAAATAAAAGGTTTATGTCGAAATAGTAGGGCAAAAAAGTTAAACTTTAACTTAAACTAAAAAAATTGAAGGAGGTCAAACTCTAACTTTCAGTGTCATTGTCGATTATGGGCTTTCTTTAACTTTATTTAAATTGCCGCATGAGCCTTATTTTAACTTTCCCGTTGAAAATGTTTAATGTCGTTTAACCTTAAACTCTGAACCGGGTTCATACTTCATAGTTGTCCGTAAGGGCTGTCGGTGTCTGAGTCCGTGTCCGTGACCATGAGAGTAGTTTGATTCACAGTTGTCCGGATGCCCGTAAGAACTTGTCCGTGAGTGTTTGTAAAGGCTGTCCGGATGTACGGAAGTCAAGTTGAATTCAGTTCAACTTTTGTCCGTGTCCTATGGAATTAGCCAATCATATTAGAGCCTTTATAGTCACGTCACGTGTAGGTGCGTGTACATAAAACTCCTCCGCGCATTGTAAAACAATGTTAAAATTCTAGTAATTTCAGCTCAACAGCATCATTTTAGTGTGCTTAAAACGTTTTTATTGATTTTTACGCGGCCCCCAGGGTATATACGACGCGTATATACTATATTCAGAATTTCAAATTCCTACGTTAATCTGGGTAGGTCGAAATTCTAGTGTTATTTAACACTAGAAGGGCAGGTACCTCGCCGCTCTGCCACACATCGCGCAAAGAATAACTTGACGGAGCATGGAAGTTAGAACGAGCTGTCATGGAATGTAAACAAAATATGGGTGGCGGAATCGATCCTCCATCACATTGATCTGTAACCAGATGCTCGGTAAATGCACAGCATACTACCATTTGAGCCAACTGGGATACAGAATGCTATGAAATCGCATATAGATAATCAAATACATCCACGTTGAATGAAGCAATAAGCGAAAGCGACACATGTATAAAAGATCTTGCTTGAGTACAATAAACAGTTTTTCGTTGCTAGTTAATAAACGAATAATTAACTACATAGGTTAAACTTTCTGAATTGACTATCTACAATTTTCTGTTTGAAACACATCGTGATTTGTCACCAACCCCAACGCTTGAAGATATTCTGTACATAAGTCGAAATTACCAGCTTCATCTCAGCAGTCTCATAGTGCAATGGCTAGCACTCTAGATTCGGAATTGGGTGATCCGAGTCAAATCTCGGTGAGACTTACATTTTATAGAAAATAACAATAGTTTTGACTACAGTTTTTACGCGGTCCCGTATATACTATATTCATTTTTTTCTCTGGCTCCCACGTTAAATCGGCTAGGTCGATGTTAATTTAAATGTTAAGTATGGTTGTTTCGCAATTTGAAATTGCAATTCAACAAGCTCTTCTGCTGAGTGAGCAGCGGAACATTGTGAGACCTGAATGTCAATATTCCCGAGAAAATATCAAACGCGGCCACTATTTTGTAGATAAAACGAGTTTTAATTCTTGATTTTTGCACACATTTACTGCTGAGTAGCTCCAAAGTCTCTTAAACAGCAAAAAAAATTTGAAAAAATGAAACAAGTAGGCCCCAAAAGGGCAAGGTTCCTTCCCCGGTGTCTACCTTTCAGATTCAAATAAATTGGTTCTCTATAGATAGACTATTCCATACTTACCGTAAGCTACACTTAGTATCTTACTCTACTTTACAACTAGCTTATTCTTACTTAATCTAACTACGTACAGTACGTACAAAACATGCTGAAGGATGTTAAGCATCCCGCTGCATTGAGCCATTCGGCTCAAAAGTTACACTTTGATCTTAGCTGAGCAAATCAGCTCTAAGGAGCGATAAACAGTGTTTTCTAAACGCTCTTATATACTTCTGGTGAAACATACCGGTGCCGATTCTGAAAAAGTACATTGTTACAGCAGTGTACATCGATTATTGACTTTGCTGCCTATACGCAGACAAAAATCAGCAGGCAGCTCCCAAGCTGACAATACACGCAAAACATACAGGCTATGCAGCCTGCCCAGTAGCGTTAAACGCTATGAGCAGTTAATTTCAAAACAATAGTTCCTTCTCTAGAAGGAACAAAAAAGATTGACGACTTGGAATGGAAAAAATATAAAAACGATCGAATATCTCAGCTGGGAGTCAAACCACCCACCTACTGCTCACGAAGCTAGCACTATACCACTCGACCACCTGTCTGCAGAAATTAAATCGTTAAACAGTTCAGTTACAGTGTTACAGCATGGTAGTTACAGTACAGTGTCATTATGTATCAGAACATAAAGCATGTTTTTGAAAATCGGTTTTCGTCGAAGCCGATCAAATTTGACAGGGAATTGAGTAAAAAAAATATGACAATAGTAAACAGGAATGAAATAAAAGCATGAAAATAACCAATGGTGAAATTTTTTATTAATAGTTGCTATGTGTATATTGCTGCATCCTGCATGTACTTAGGACATTTACCTCTATACGTAGCCAGCGGTGGTTAGCTCGGTTAGTAGAGCATCTGGTTGTCAACCGGAATGTCGAGGGTTCAAGTCCTCAACACCGATGTAATTTCGTGTTTCATGAATCTAACGTTGCAGAAGTTGAGTAGGCTGTGCGAAAATCGACGTACCTGCACTTCCAATGTTAATTAACACAGGAAATTCGACCTCCTTGAAATTACATAGGATTCAGAGAATCTGAACATAGTATATACGCGGCCCCTATACGCGGCCCCTGAGGGGGCCGCGTAAAAATAATGTATGGAATCGCACTCTGGTCAAGCGATCCGAAGGCAGAAGCGCTACGCACTCGGCTACCTGCCCGGCAAGTTCTTCGGATCAATCAGTTTTTAGAACATTTATTGTAGCTTAACATTATTACGTAACAGTGTGCGTGTGTATACACGTATATACGTATAGTTTGTTAAAATTCCATTTAGATTGCATATTAATTTTAGACTGTTGCATTTTGATATCTACTACCTTTCCATGACAACATACTCGCTGACGTTCCCACACTGTGTTTTTTGTCCGCAAGCATTTTATAGAACTTACATTAAATGTGATGTATACATTAAATGTCGAAGATAACGTTGCTGTTTCCGTGGTCTCATGGTGTAGTGGTTAGCACTCTGGACTCTGAGTCCAGTAATCCGAGTGCAAATCTCGGTGAGACCTGAAGTTTTTGAATATAATATCGAATACTTAAATTTTGCAAATTTTATGAGTTTCTGACCTTACAATATTTTTGTAATTATTTGCTATTTTGGAGATTTTTGCTTTGGCACTACTCAGCAATAAATGTGTGCTGAAATCAGGATTATAACCTCATTTTATCCGCAAATAATGGCCGCGTTTAATATTCCTCTGGAATATTGACACTCAGGCCTCACATTGTACCATTCCTCACTCAGCAGAAGAGCTTGTTTAACTTCAAAACGTTTTTACATTTCACCATTTTTAGTGTTTTGAGAGACTTAGGAGATACTCAGCAGAAAATGTGTACAGAAATTAGAAATTAAGAATCATTTTATCCACAAAATATGGCCGCGTTTGATATTTTCTTTTTGGAATATTGATACTGAAATCTCATAGTGAAAACGTCTCACTCAGCAGAAGAGCTTGTTGAAGCTTGCATACACTTGGTACACTGCAGAATGTGTAGGCGTTATTTTATATGCATACGCACTGTCCGTAGAGTGTGTCCATCCGTAGAAGTATGAATTAATGCTGCTTACGCACACTGACGCGGACAAATGTTACGGACAACCTTCCGGACACGGAAACGGACTCGGACACGGGCATCTTAGGCTGAAATTAAAATAAGCCGAAAAGAAATTACTTTTAATTTACCTTCTTATATATAAATTTTAGTACTTCATAACGAAATGGATTTACTGACTGTGGGTGGTTTTGATGAGCCCTATGTTTATAACTGTGCCTTTGAAAATCCTCCTTGCATTAAGCACGCTGGTTTTTCCGCGGATTTATTGCGAATATTTGCGGAAAAAAGTAATTACCGCTTACGGATTGTTCCTCCCTCAGATGGAAACTACGGCACCTATTTTGAGGCGACAAAAAATGCAACAGGATTTTTTGCAGACCTTTTAGCTAATAAAATAAATGCCACTATACCATATATGGCCAGAACAAACGAACGATTAAAAGTTGCTAGCTATGTTTATTTTGGTCAAGAGAAAAGTGTTTTTTTGTTCAACGAATTTTGGGTTACCGCAGCAGTCATCGAGACAAATTTCTGGTTGACGTTCACTTTGCTAGTATGGATAGTTGGCTTGGGATTTTGGACAACACTTACGTTTTGCAGAGTAATTTTAAGATTGAATTTAGTTTGTGCTAAGTTGCTGTTTCTGCAGTTATTAATCATATGCTTTAATGCTGCCTTTCGTAGCGGTGTCACCATAACCAAGTTTAAATTACCCTGGACAGGAAGTCATGATGTGTCCAAAGCTTTTCATGCTGGCTTCAAATTTGTAGCGCAGCCACGCTTTGGCGTTCAAACGCAAAAAATTACAAATATAGCAGAGTCGATTGGTCCCGACTTGATTGTGATTACCAATACTCTGCAAAATATTGCTAAAACTGTTGTGACGGAAAAATCGACTTTTGCCTACCGATTATCGACTCAAGCAAAACTAATGCAAAAAATGAACTACCGGCTGCAATTTTTTGACGATCCAGACAACGATGTTTTTGAAACAGGAAGCTATGTTAGCAAAAACAACACTAAGCTGCAATTTCAGTTGGACAAGTTCTATAGATGGGCGCGTAACTTCGGTTTTTTACCGTATTTTAGTCGTAAATATAGAATATCACAAAGCGATTATTTCCAAAATATGCGTGAAATGCAGAGATTTAAAATACAAAATTTGCTGCACTTAATTTGGACATCTGTGATTGGATATTCCGTGGGATTACTTGTGTTCATCACAGAACTACTGTATGCCCGTATTAGTCAAATTTACCCAGTGACTTATGAGTTAGCCGCTTGAAATAAATGTTATATTGCTTGTTTTATAGCAGAAGTGATGCAACAAACAAGAATTCTTCCGTGTAAACAAATGTTTTTTTTACAGCCACATAATATCAATGACCATTTCTAAACGGAGAACCACGCAAAAGATGTTTAGGTACTAATGGTTCAAGTTCTTATAGCACAGAATGAAGCAGTAAGTAAGCAAATGGAACAATTAGCCTTTAATTTTTTCAAACATTAAATATTCAAGTGTCAAACAATCAAAAATATAAGTCATAATATCCACAAATTGAATCAATAGTTGGTAAACTTCAAACTTATTGATAACTAAAATACACTCGGCAATAATAAAATACACGCAAGCCGTTTTATAATTGTTCGTTCAGCTTACACCATCTGACACAAAAGTTTGAAAAAATTTAAATTTGAGTTTTGTATTTGGATTGTCCTATAAAGTGGACCAAGTTTATGCTTAACTGGTGTTGAAGAATTTAATACAGTATGTAAACTTAAGTATGTAATAAATTAGTTTAACTTGATTTTTAATATTAACTTTAACATGTTCGCGGCATTGTCACCAACCGGTGGGAGACATCATGTTCCCTTAATACGCATGTCACCCACCGGTGGGTGACAACATAGATGAGAAAAAAAGTAAAATTTTTCACTATGCGTTAGTAGAAGCAACCTAAATTGTTGCACTATGCTCACCACTGGAGTGGAACCACATAAGGCAGATATAAAATTTTCAAAATGAGTCCACATAGGATCATTATACACTTATACAGCATCTAAAAAATGTCTTAGCCCGGCATATATACTTGCTCCTAAGGACTGTCCTTGTCCTTAAGGTTTGTTCTTGTCCTCACCATAGATTAATTCATACTTTTGCAGTGTTTTTTTGCTTTTCTCTGTCACTAAGCAGCTTAGAAGCAGTTATCATTTCTCAAGCCATCATAAGGACTGCCCCTACGTCCCTAAGCAATAGCAAAGTTGAAACTTGATCAACTTTGTCCTTGTACCTAAGCTAATCAGGGCCCGATTTTTCAAAAAAAAGTTCTCCGTTTAAGTTCTCCGTTTTTAGAAGCCTTGCGTTTAAGTTCTCCGTTTAAATCTTCACCATTCAAGGCTTTCCGTTTACATGTTCGCCGTGTATTAAACGGAGAGCTTCTAAACTGAGCGATTCGAAACGGAGAACTTAAACGGAGAACTTTTTTTCGAAAAAACGGGCCCAGCCAGTCAAAAAGAGGCAGATATTATTCCAAGAATAACCAATCTCGGACTTGCATAAACATTTTAAGGTAATTTTAACGAAGCACAGTTGAATAAAAAAAGTTTTCGAGTGTCTGGATTGCTGCTTCGTCCTCAAGGAGTATGAACAATCTGTCTTAGTTATTATTTACTAATTTAGTAGCTGATAGAACATACAGCTGTAAGCATTATTTGATATTAAGCCAGTTTAGTAGGAATATCAACTCCTACGATAATTCGTTGATAATAATCTAGTTATAATCTACTCATCATAATCATAATTTTTGAATATCATCTCTTCAGTAAATTTTGAGACATCAAGAACGTTGTCATTCACAGCAAATACACTCAAATCGCTGGTAATTTTCGTTGGTTTTGTAGTTTTTTCGCTTCCTTCCAGTCTTCTTCGCTACTATAGCCATCGTCGTAATAATCGTCATAGTCGTAATCGTAATCTGAATCGTCATTTGAATTAGTCGGCAAAATTAGGGGAACGGATTCGGATTTTTTCAGCGTGGTCGGTTTTTTTCGGATCGGAATCAAAGACTTTTTTCCACGATTCTTTTTCTCCGGCAGTGGCGGGTTGATTCTAATTTTGATTTCGCTGGCTTCCCGAGCGAGCGCGTTTTTCGGAAGAGACTGTCTTCTTGGTCGATAGACTTTTCGTTTTTTCGATTTCGGAATTCGCGAAAAATTTCGTTTTCCCGGCATCCACTGCAGTTTTGGTCTTGGTTTTTGAGCTCTCAGTCGATGAATTATTTCCTTGAATTCCGGTCCATTCCAAGTTGGATGGCGACCGATATTTTGGCAATTTATGGGATTGTGTTTATTCAATAAATCCACTTGATTTGGTTTGAATTTACGACCTCGGCAAATATCCAAAAGAAGAGGAATCAGTACAATATTTTCATTATTTAGTAATTCATCAAACTGAAACAAATGTATCAATATACGATCGTGTTCTGAACCATTAGGTACTGCACAGGTATTGTTTAGAAGACATTTCTTAGGTTTTCGGGCAAAAATTGAAAAGTTTCATTTACCCGTGTCGAAAACATTAGTTTTGCAAACTATAAAACCTGTATTTTATTTTCATAGAATATGCATTTCGTAAATGTCGTTTTTTATTCAATTCATTTTTCACCCTAGAAATTTAAAGAAATTTGAACACACCAACAAAATTTTTGTGACAATAGGATATTTGGTTTAGCGCCTTGAAAGCTTCGTGAAAGCCCTATGTTTTGGTCTTAAGTTTAGATCACCAAAAAACATCCGGAGATACTTGCTTAAAGTTAAGTACTAAATTTCAAAATTTAATTTTCAAGTACTTAAGTAGGCAAGTTGACTAACCCGATCAAGAGCAACTTGTGACTTGCTGTAACCAGAACTGACAGCACAGATGACAATAGAACATGACGGAGTCACACAAGACGAGTGCACGTCAAGCAGCAGGCTGTCAAACCCTTAAAAACACCGCGAAACATTAGGCTAACAGGTTTTGTCGTTTAGTTGGCATTCAGCAAAATTAAGACTAAGCCTATTGGGATAAGTTTCATAAACAAAAAACTAGGAAAACTCATAAAGGAGAGAGGCTTGGCGATTTTTGCCTCTTGCATTTGAGGTGTGGTTTTTTCATAATTAAATCGCATTCTTTATTTAAAGTGTCTCATTTGTCTTTGAAACCGAAACTCTATAGTGTTCACGTTAATTTTAATGTTAATCAATTTTTTTAAGTTTTTTTGTTTTCAAGTTCAAGTTTAAGATCCCAAAAATTTTTTATTAAGTTCAAGTTTTAGAAACCAAAAGTTTCTATTCCTTTACAGTTGATACTTGACAGAAACATCATTTATTGATTATGTAAAATACACATTATAATAAAAAATACTAAACCTTTTACCTGAATCTTCAATTTTCTCTTCCAGTCTAATTACAGCCCGTTCATACTCGGTTGAATACAAAATCAAAATATCGTCATGATGAGAGCTATCTAAAATATTAATATGTACGTACCAACAGTGCTATATACCGTTCTTAAGCGTGACTAAAGGCCTATTCACACGAGGGCGCATTTTGCTCCATGGCGTACGCCATGGCGCACGCCATGGCGCATGAGCGGGCGCACGAGCGGGCGCATGAGCGGGCACACACGCACACTTGCCTAGTGCATTGTGTGAAATAATGCAGCAGGCAGTGTGAAAATAGAATGCGCCCGCTCATGCGCCCTCTCATGCGCCCGCTGATGCGCACGCTCATGCGCCCTCGTGTGAATAGGCCTTTATGTCTAACAAGGTGAATAGCTAAATTACCTTCATACCTAATTTGGAAATACTTGTGTAAAATTGTGTAATACGTACGAGTATGTGTAAGGCCGGGTTCACAGTGGCACTTGCACAAACACAAGCACAAGCACAGGCACAGGCACAGGCACAGGCACAAGCACAAGCACAGTCGGTTCACACTGCAGAAAATTCTGCACAAGCACAAGCACAAGCACAACGCTTGTTCAAAAATTTTATCTTTTGCACAAGCATAGCCAATCAGCGTAAAGATTTTGTAGCTGTCAGTAGTTTGGGTACAGTCATAAATGGCGCAAAATTAAACGGAAAAGTGATTTTTCGGAGTAACCCTTCTCGAATTGGATCTTATGTTTACTGAAGAATGTATTGCGTTCATTTTCTCTTTCTTTCTCTTAATTTTAGTTTCGTTTCATCTTTACAATCAAATTGCTTTATTTTTGCCCCTCTTTTTAGTTTATTTTTTCTGCCGTAAAATAGTACGAGAAAGTTTCAAAACTGCAAAAATTTTAGCCCAAAATTTCGAAACGATAACAAAACTTCTGAATAGAAGAGACGTTACACTGGCGCGCTTTAATTTGATTGGCTGGGCTTGTGCTTGTGCAAGTTCCAGTGTGAAATTTTACAAATCATTAAATGACAGTTTAACATTATCCATTTTCAAGGAATAACGAAAACAGTCCGCTGCGAGAGGGGCTCGCACCTACGCGGGAAACTATCATTCGATTTCAAGTCCAACGGCTTAACCACTCGGCCATCGCAGCTTAAGCTTACTGACCTTGGTCATTTCTATTTAGACATTTCTTAATTTGGTCCACAATATCTTCCAATCGGCGTTTTTTCATGACACCACCGGTTTGTTTAGATTTCTGAAATGCAATATGCTATCGATACACTTAAATAGATAAGTATGTTTCTGATTGCTGAGACTGATGCATCTACAGCAAAACCGTGCGATCAAGTCTTTTGCAACGTTTAAATTAAATCATAACCTATGCACCTGTATTAACCGGGTTTTGCCAGTCACCTTATGCGGTCGATCAAAGCAGAGAATGTGCGGTGCCTTTTCCACCAATCGCACGATTTCGTCTTTGGGAGGCCACGAGACGCGCTCCACTAGGGCCACAACCACAAGCTTGCCGGAGTCCGCAATTTTCTGCAGCTGAAAGCCACAAAACAATGCGTTCGAGTTAAAAATTTGAGATGTTTTTAAGGAACAAAAGAAATTACTAAAAGAATTGTTTTGGTATAACTTACAAATTGCTACTGCTGCAAGTATCAAGCCACCCTCAGCTCAAAAACGGCTTTAAATTCAGGACAAAAAATGTTGAACACTGGGAAAACTAAAACTAAAACTTTTAGGAGGCATGCTTCACTCGCCGTACTTTTGATGGCTGAAATTTGTTTGTTTGTCATTAAATCACATTTTGCCTCAGTGTTCAACACACTTAAGTTGCAAATCAACGAATCAGTTTAATTAGTTACCTCAGTCTTAGTGTATTCTGACTCCAAATATCCGTCCGATAGACCAACTACAATCACGTCTGCGTCTTTGATAGCAACTTCCACGTTCTGCAAAGTATTGCAGCTGCCAGAATTACCTAAACAAAGATAAATACTGACTAAAGTTTTACAAATTTTAGGTTATGCTTTATGTTATATATTTTATACTTTTTACGTTTAGGAATACTCTTGTTTTGGAGTTCCTACTTGTAAACCTGGTATAACTTCAACAAAGAGGTGATCTGTGCATCAGCCAACCAGTGCACGAACACTTTCTGGCGGCCGAAAAAACAAGAACACAAAAATCCATATATACTGTATGCGCAGAATCAATCAATATTTCTTACTAATATCGAGCACACATCGATAATCATTAGACAACAGTGTCTCGCGAATCTGCAAAGCTCTGCTAATTTGGCGCCAGTGGTAGCTCACGAAAACCGTGGGCTTGCTGGGGGCCGGAACGTCTCTGGGAATAAGTGGGTCTGAAAAAATACATTTATGCATAAGTAAACGTTAAATCGGTCTGGGGTGGGCTTGTCTAAATTTTAGATAGTCATCACATTACAGATAGATCATTTACATTACATTACATATACGGTACGGTAAGTCGGTACATTTTAATAAAACTGATCGATAATTTTCCAATATAATTTAAAAACCACAAAACACTTAAAAAAGTGGATTTTAAGTGATAATTTTGGATTCTAAATTTTTCAAAATTTTTACCATGTAACGAAAACGGAAAATAACGGAAACTGAAATTTAAATCAGTTAAAGTTATCAGTTATCAGTTAAGTTAACTTAACTGATAACTTACTTGATTTAGTTTTGCCTAACTTAACTGATAACTGATTTAAATTTTGCGCAAATAACAACTTAACTGATAACTTAACTGATTTAAAATTCTGTAACTTAAAAATCCCAGTAAAACTGTAGAGTGTAGATAGTTATGTTTGGTCTGACGTTGTATCTACTGTACTTGTCCCCAAAGTCTTGCTACTACGGTTTTAGATGTTAAGAAAATCGGGCTAGGTTTTCTTGTGGCTCAAAAGGGTTTGCTCGTTACGAAGGTTTGCTAGCTAGAATTAAAAATGTTTTTTGTAAGCTTTTTTGAAAGTTCAGCGGAAGTTCACAGATCCTTAGCGTCACCGCATAAAACTGAGTTTAATTAAAAGGGAAATGAATCAAAATAAGTAAATAGCAATAATGCGACCTTGAGAGCATGTAACAAGCATGAAAGTACATATTCTGCATATTAGTAAACAAACCCGTATCCTTACGCAAAAAATAATGATTTAGCCAAGCAAAAAGCATTATTAGTGTCACATGACCAATGAAACTGAGCTGACTGACCAATCCTAAAATAGGATTCCATGACGTCCGCAGCCAAGGGCAGTTCCAAGAAGTGCAGATATCGCAGCAGAGCTACCGTGGCCTCCAAACGCTCGTGGGTTCGAAACCAACTCCGCAGCAGTTCCACCACTGGACAGGCTTTTTTGGAAAAGTAGTCAAGCTCGTCGCGTCTGGAAAGACAACCAATTCTTGCCAACTCAGCAGTCCATCCCCATCGGGTCGGTAAATGGTACTATAGCTATGTGAGAAAGTAACAGAGGTCCGTTTAGGGCATTATGCCCTGAGGGGCTGCCCCACTCCAATGATGAAGTGACACCCCTGACGCTCAAGGGCTTTATAACAGAAATGAGCATCGCACCCGAAGGCAGAAACGCCGAAGGATAAACACATATCCGCGGAGTGCCTTTACATTAATACCTAATTGATGCGAATGCTGCTGTTTGAGCTGTTAAGTTGCTAAGGTCATAACAAATAGCGTCATTTCCATATGGAACATAGATTTAACAATGGTTGCGGTACGGCGTAATTTTGTAATCTGAGACACTAACGAAATTCATTCATGAAAATCAATCTGCATTAGGTATAATTACAATATATGGGTCAGTACTTCATGTTTACAATTCCTTACAGATACGAACAAATACAGACTAGACGGATAAGATTTGGCGGGAAACCAACGCACTCGTATCCAAGAAGCAATGCCAAATCCTTCCATTCGCCGCTCGAATGCCGGTTAATCTCAGCTGCTGTTTCCTCAAGCCAGGCCGGCAGCGATAGGTTTCGAAATTCCTGAAACACAATATACATAATGTAGAAAAACACTGAAATGTTGCTTGGCTGAAAAGTGAGGGAAATTGCACACATTTGGGTGGTAAAATAATTGTCCTTAAGGTTACAAAAATAGGGGCACAGACAAATTTCTGTAATTACTGTGAAAAATTTACTGAAGCTTTTCGGCTAGGTAATTTTTGCGTACAATCAGAAAGTAAGCTCATACCAAAATTTCGCTCATTTGACCAGGTAGCTTTCTTACGCTATTAGACAAAATGATAGGGACAAGGATAAGGACAAGTATGAACCGGACCTAAAAATCAGTTAAACATGTCTGTGTCATCCTCAGAATACAACGGACCGTTTGTCTAGTATCGTGGGATAGCGAGTCGCGTTTTTCGGATCCAGCGATTGTGGAATTGGGAACGGAATTATTTTGCCAGAAGTCCAGCAACTCTTTGGGAAGGCTGATTTCCCTGGCGTTCGAGCTGTACAGCCATTTTCCCAGCAAACGGTCAATTTCCAGGCAGTGCTGAGATTTTTGGGGATAGTCCACACTAAAGGGAAAACACAGGAGTACATTGATGGTATTAATTAGTATATAATACCAATAAATAATTACTAATTATTAGTAGTAGACCATAATAGTTGCATAAAAGTGTAAGTGTTCTAACAGCAATGGATTTAGTGGATTGGATTTAAACGAGCCAGATTTAGTAAATTAAGTTAAGGGTAATGTAATAAATTTACCTTACTTGTTATGAGAGTCAAACAAATATCACAAAAATGAATAAAACAGTTGGCGCCAAAAAATACTATTTCGGACTATCACCAAGCCTTTTCACGCGGCCCCCTCAGGGGCCGCGTATATACTATATTCAGAATCTGAGAGTCCTACGTTAATCTGGGTAGGTCGAATTTCTAGCGTAAATTAACACCAGAAGGGCAGGTACCTCTCAGTTCTGCCATATATCATGCAACTCGATGGAACCAGCATGACCTTCAACTACAGCAGAGAGCAAAATATTCGGCTCCGGGGTGGAATCGAACCACCGATATTCTGATCATTTATCAGATGCTCTGTAGCGTTTCTAGTTCGTTTGTAGTGTTTCTATTTGTGACATTCGTATTTCGTCAGCCAAAGCTAGGAAATTTGTAAGCTCACAATAGGTGGTCTTAACTTCTTGGATCCAGTGGTCTTAGTGGTGTAGTGGTGAGTATTCTTGACTCTGAATTTGTGGATCGAGTTCAAATCTGGCTAACAACTTTTCAATAATGTGAGTTTTATCGTAGGTAGGTACGTGACCTTTGCCTACATTTTTTAAGTTTATTTCAATATTTGACTATTTAGTTGGAAACCTGTTTCTGTGTAGTTCAGCAATTTTGTCTGAAAATAGACTTTGAGCTACTCAGCAGTAAATGTGAGCAGCGCGAAGAACTTGCAATTCTTTTAGCCGAAAATATTGGCCGCGTTTTATATTTCCTGGTGAATATTGACAATCTAAACTCACAAAGTAACCACTTCTCACTCAGCAGAAGAGCTTGTTCGCCTATGATTTGGTTGTGCTTAGAAATAATTTTTCACACTTGCATTCAGTTTTTTGTGACGCAAACACCAAACTTTTCATAGTGTAGAAGAAAGTGAGCAAATGCACACTGCACCAACAAAACTGACACCACCAGATAATAGCTAGCCTTTACTGGACACTGAACACAACTGAACACCAGACACACCAGTCACACATCTATACAACACTTTTTATTAACTACTACGTACGAAATTATATTTTCACAAATTATATTGACCGGTTGTGAATAGGTAATCACAAATTATTAGTTACATAGGTTATATATAGGTCCTAGGTCCTGAACGCCACGGTACTGGACAAAAATGGTGGTTTTAAGCATTACACTAAGCAAAAGCATAAGCCGGAGCCTGAGCCTAAGCCTAATTGAAAATCTAGTCCCTAACGCCTGGTCTATTTTAACACATGCGCGTTCACCAGAGATTGCGACGGACATACGGCTGAACAATCAACCGACCCTGATGCCACATACTTTTTGATATACTGCAGGATGTTGAGTCCGTAAGTTTTGACCGTCTTCACAACAGCGCGGTCGATGTCTTCCGATTTCAGACAAGCGGTCACGCACTCATCCAGAGATTTCAAATGCTGGGGAATCTGGGCTGAAACCGATTGGGCTGAATTCTGAAACAAAATTAGTGTCGATTTATACTTACAGAATACAGCCGTATGTCCGTTCAGCTGGCAAAATTACGAAATAATTACACCACTGCGGAATACGTACTACGTTAGTGTAGTGTATAAGATCAGGGGCCTGTTGCTCAACTTTACAAGTCCTACAAATGTAACAATTGTAAGTGCAAAATCAGGTGATTCGTTACGAATTCGTCATATAAATTCATTACGAATCACCTGATTTTGCACTTACAATTGTTACAATTGTAAGACTTGTAAAGCTGAGCAACAGGCCCCAGATTGTGGCGTGATTTTTGTTCCTTCTAGAGAAGGAACTATTGTTTTGAAACTAACTGTTCGCAGCGTTAAACGCTGCTGAGCAGGCTGCATAGCCTGTATGTTTTGTGTGTGTTTTCAGCCTGGGAGTTGGCTGCTGATTTTTGTCTGCGTATATCCATGAAAATCAATAATCGATGTAGAGTGTTTTGGTGTAACTTTTTCAGCCTCGGCACCGTAATGTTTCACCAGGACTATATAAGAGACCCTGGATAACACTGTTTATCGCTTCTTGGAGCTGATGTGCTCAGCTCAGATCAAAGCGTAATTGGGCCGAATGGCTCGCTGCAGCGGGATGCTTAACATCCTGCAGCACCTTTTTGTAAATGTATATACGTAGTTAGGATAGTTTACGAAAGTAGGTGGTACATAGTTTAGGATACGCAGTGCAATTTAGAATAAGCTAGGTAATAGGGTAAGTACCTAAGTTACGCAGTGTAGCCGTTGCGTACAGTAGAACAATTCAAGTAAACTTGAAAGGTAGACACCGGGGAAGGAACATTGCCCCTTTTGGGGCCTACTTGTTTCCGGTTGAACGGACATACGGCTGTACCTGTAAGTATGAATCGGCTCTTTTAAACAACACGCCACGGATAACGATTTGGACAAAGTGTGCCTTAAGGTGGCGCTCCGAATAACTGACTTTGGGCAGTAAAAGTTTTCAGTCACGTTTTCAGGTCTTTGTTCTTGAAGAAAGGTTGTTTAGCAGTGAATTAGCTTTCGTTTGATATACGTAACATGTAGTTTTGTTGAAATTAATTTTTTGACCTGCATTTTGATATGGCAAAATCTTCAAATCGATTTTCCGAAAAATTGTATATGGCTTTTGTTACTTTTGATAACGGTTTTTCGCAGATAATAGGTGACTGCAACTTTTTAAAAAGTCGTTTGTGTAGGCAAACATTTGTAAAAAAAATTCAAATTACGTTGAGCGAGATTGACAAAAATGCACTATTTTTCAAGCTAATTTTTCGTTAGCTACTTTTTGGCTTCTCCAACTTTTCAACTTCAATGGTTATTTGCATTAAAAAATACGCCCTATTTTTTGACACTGTCGTTTATGTGGGCAAACCTCAGATTTTTCTGATCGGCAATAGCCTTTTTTGAATCGTGATAGCTCTCCTCCATGTCATTTTTTCATTGTGAAATTTGACTTAAAGTTAGAAAATAAGTAGATTCAGGTGTACCTTCTTCGAAAATGTTGATTTCTGTTTTTCGTGAAATTCTGCAGCGATTTCAAGTTGACTAATTTTAGAAAAACTAGTGTATTTTGAGCCAAAACAATTGGATTAAAATTATAAGAAAAGATACACCTCGGCAACATAATTACCTACAGTTTAAGCTATAGATCGTAAAATTTGAACAAAGTTTCGCTCAGTTATGAAGTTTGAAAAATTATGCGCATTTAGCGAAAATATAAATTTTCAATCGGTGATAAAAAATCAGAACAAGGCAGCAGGCACGCGAAACTTACTCAGAAACAGAGCTTTGTAGCAGGCTTCAATATATTTAAACGAAATTCATTCTAGCTAGAACCTACGCCGACTTATAAGATAATAAAGTTATGGAAGTTATTCGGAGCGCCACCTTAAACTGAGCCACAACCAGCCTATTCTGTAGACTGTATACCTACTATCAAGAAAGGGAGGGGGTTTCTTTCTATTGAAAGAAAGACACCATTATATATCATCAGAATGACAGAGGGGAGATTCGAACCACCCATCTCTGAAAGTCTGAATCTGCAGATCAGCGCTCTACCATTGAGCTAATGAACCGACGCTGAACTGTCGTAGTAAATCCCTTTCTTTAAGTACCAATTGGGGCTATACACAGTACTGACCAAAATTGCTTACTGCAAACTCCAGAGTCAAAGCGGAGTGGGAGTCACTTGACTCCGGAGACAAAGAAGTATATATTCCGGGGAGTATACTTCACCAATGACTCCGGAGTCTGTATCAAGTAATTTTGGTCGGTACTGTAAATTTTCAATACCATGAGGAATGGGTTTGCCATTTCTGGTTCGGCCTTGTGCGCCAACTCAGTGGCCAGACTGCCATACGCTGTCCCGCCGCCCCGAACCGACCGCACAACCCAACACCGGTATAAGTCCAAAACCTCTTCCACCTCCACTGATCCCAGGGTTTTGGCACTAAAATATAATAGTATTTTTTGGTATTTACCAATTTGTGCTTTATTTTTTAACAATTTATGATTACTGTTGTTTTGATACCGCAAAATAATTTAAATATGATATAAATATGATACTTGGAATTTAAATAAAATACTTTTGATATTTGATACTTGAAAAAAATTTAAATATGATATAAATATGATACCAAATAATTTAAATAAAATACTTTTGATATTTGATACTTGGAAAAAATTTAAATATGATATAAATACAATACTTTGAATTAAAATATGATATTTTTGATATTTGATACTCAAAAAAAATTTAAATATGATATAAATACAATACTTTGACTTTAAATATGATACTTTTGATATTTGATACTCGGAAAAATTTTAAATATGATATAAATATGATACCAAATAATTTAAATATGATACCATAATTTAAATATGATACTTTTGATACCAATTTTAATATTGATACCGGCAGCAAAAGTATTAATACCCAAGTATCATATTTATATCAAAACTATCAAAATGCTACAAAACCAAACGAACTACCAGCCTACTGCCTATTCATTGATTTTCTTATACTTTTCCGACTGAAATTTTACACAAGGGTGCCCCCTTTTGTTTTTACGGCAGAAGCCAATCAAAAAAAGGAGGCGGAGCTAAAGGCGAGATCAAAGAATGCCGCCTTTCTTAGCCTGCACAAACATCAAAAGGTGCCGCCTTTAAGCGTGGGAAGCAAAATTTTGATATTAAATATGATACTGGAATTTAAATACAATATATAATTTTGATACTTTGAAAAAATTTAAATATGATATAAATACAATACTTTGAATTTAAATATGATACTTTTGATATTTGATACTCGGAAAAAATTTAAATATGATATAAATACAATACCTTGAATTTAAATATGATACTTTTGATATTTGATACTCGGAAAAAATTTAAATATGATATAAATACAATACCTTGAATTTAAATATGATACTTTTGATATTTGATACTCGGAAAAAATTTAAATATGATATAAATATGATACCAAATAATTTAAATATGATACCGTAATTTAAATATGATACTTTTGATACCAATTTTAATATTGATACTTGTATCAAAAGTATTAATACCCAAGTATCATATTTATATCAAAAGTATCAAAATGGTATCAAAACAACAGTATTTATGATTTGATTTGTTTTTTATTTTATGTTGTTTACAACAAAATTTTATTAGAATTAGACGTCAACTGTAACAACATTTTCAAACTATTCATATTCATGCATGTTGACCATAAATTCTTTAGCTATTAATAAAAAAACGAAACATGTAAATAATGATTTTTTTGTAATAACTTAATTTATTGGATTATTTATTTATTTAATTATGTAAACTTGATTAAATTGGCATAACGGACATGAGGGTATAATAATTAATCAACACTTGCAGTTGACACAATTTCTTGTATTTTATGTAGCTTACGTGAAACAATAGTAAACCAGGGCGTAATGAAAATCATTGACTTGTCGTTCGTGAGCGCTGTCTTTAGGCACGACTTGCGGGTCTTTTTTGAGGGCGGTAACCAGTTTTTTGAATTTCACTGGTTCGGTCTAAAATGCAAATCAGAAAACCAACAGATTCACACGGAAAAAAATTAAATCTGAAGACGAAAAAAATCATAAATACAGTACCTAAACAGAAAATAAAAAAGTAAAAATATTCAAAACTAACAGGGTAATAATTTTTTGGCCACTCGTGCTGAGTGTTGAGATGGTTTGTGGCCAGGAAAGAGTGACCAGAAGTTGGCCCGTGGTTGAGACAGGCCAAAAGGAGATCGTGCCAGAGGCCGTAGAAATCGGGGGCGTCGTAATGTCTCCTGCAACAGAGAAGGGGGTTACGGTAGCGAGTACTGCACTGTAGTTACTGTAGTACTGCAGTTGCAGTTACTGTAGTTATTGTAATGTAGTTACTGTACTGTAGTTACTGTTATAGTACACAGTAACTCGGGTTGCATAGGGTAGACAAAACGCTAAGGTACGACTAGCAAAGATTACGGTAGAAAGTAAATTTCTGCAAGTAGAATAGGGTTACGGTAGAGAATTGCTACAGTACGAATCGCTAGGATAACAGTACGGCATATAGGTACGGCATATAGGTACGGCATATGAATAAACGTAGAAATAGCTATGGTTACGGTACATTACATAGTACACTACAGTACGAGCCGCCGGAACAACGCTACAACCAAACTACTAATTTCGAAGATGTAAATTAAACGAAATTCTAACTTGAAATGTAAAAAGTTCTACTAATTTTGAAAAGGTACCAGTTAAATTGAACGAAATTTAAAATTAGCATTTATCCCAAACGCTAATCAATTCAAACCAAAATGGTAACTCACATTCGTAACTTGAGTTTTTTAAATCCAACTTTGGACAAAAGAAACTTGTCAAATTACTTACTTGACCATCAAAGCCAACTTGTGCAAAATTCCATCCAGAAGGACAATTGACGGATGGTCAAAATTAGGAAAATCGGAAGATTGCATCAATTTCACAATTTGCCCATAAACCGCGAGTACTTCGGGAGTGGGAAGACCTTTTTTGGTCGAATCTGCGATACTCGTGAAATTATGTAGCAATTGTTCGCCTTTTGATTTATTCACTGATAGTAAATCGACATTGGCAAGAATGGACGCTAGCGATTTGGATTCTGAGTTTCGCATTTCGTCAAAATATCTGCAATAAGTATTTTTTCACTAGAGTTACGCAATAGATGTTAACAAATCAATTCAATGACATTGTTTCTCTTGTAGAGGTCATAACTAGTAAGCAAGGTCTTAGTAACATATATGTAACACCACTGAAATTTTGGGTACCCCTCCCCCCCTTGGAGAGACCCCCCTCCCCTGCGTCAACTCATTTTGGACCCCCCTCCTAAAAATGACGCAATTTTTAACCTTTTTGACCAAAAACACCAACAACGAAAAAGAAAAAAAACACAAAAAAACCAACCCCCCCCCCCCCCCCCCCCCCCCCCCCCCCCCCCCCCCCCCCCCCCCATCCCCCTCCCCCCCTAATTACGTGTAGGTATGCTTAGTAACCGAAAATGGACAAATGGACACATAAGTGCAATGAACTGAAATTAAGTCGCTTGTTTACTGAAAAGAAAGCATATGGGTAAGCCAACTTCTCAGAAGAACCCATTGGTCTTCTACAATACCTGCTTCATAAAAAATTTACAAAAAGAACCACAACAAATGTTTAATAAAAAATTGATAACTTGAAGTAGACTGAAGCAGTAAGCAAACCTTAACTACCATAAACAAGATTTAGATTCTACACGATTTTCGGGGCTGCGGTGTGGTGGTTAGGAGTATGCGCCGTCGAAGTGTGAGGTCCTGGTTCTAGTCCCGGCTTTATATTTATTCTTTTATTTTTTGAAAATTTAGTTTTTTATCAGAGGCAGCCTCGGCATAAAATGTACGACTGCAAGGGAACGCAGTTTGCGCCTGGTCTATTCTTGTACACTTGTCCGTGTTTGTAAAGAATTGTCGATAAGGACGTCCTATGCAGTTCATATAGACGTTAGACGTTAGACGTTAATTTATTGCACACAAAAAGAAGCGTAGTAAACATAACAAATCAGTGAGGAGAAAAAAAAGAAGTAAACAACAACGCAAAATCACAAAACAAGAAAACAAAAAGGCAGTCCAACAATGAAATAGTAGACAAAACATTAACCAATGTGCAATAGGTTCGGGCTGGGCCGTTTATCCGGGTAAAAAAGTTCCCTACCTTTAAGTTCGTGAGAGAAGTTGATAGATTGTAACTTGTGTTTGAAATTTGCTACTGTGCCTGCATTTACAACGTCAAATCGCAAGGAGTTCCATACATGTGCTATCTAGTAAATGAACGCTGAACTTTTTTAAGTAAATCGATATCTTTTCATAAATACGGGTTCCATACCTCAGAAGCATACTCAAGTATACTTCGACAATAAGCAATATAAATGTTAATTAAAAAGTCTGGTCTTCTAGAGTAAAAACTTCTAAAAATCGCATTAACTATTTGAAATCCTTTCCTGGCAAGGGTCTGACAAGGATCGGTAAATTTTAAGTTTCTTGAAATGAGCACACCCAAGTCACAGAAAACATCAACAGACATTAAATTCATTCCCGAAAGAGCATAAATAGTACACTGGTTATTAATTCCTAAATGCATGATACTGCACTTATCCGTGGCAAGTTTGAGTTTGCCCAATTTGCCCAATCTGATATAGAAGTAAGATCAATAGCTAACTCATTTTCAGTAGAATCATGGAAGGAGCTGTAAATCTTAGCATCTTCTGCATAAAGTTTCAGCTTAGATGATGATAAAACGGTTTCTAAATCGTTAATATAAATTAGACAAAGAACAGGTCCTAAGAGGCTGCCCTGAGGGACACCTGATGTGATATCTGAGAGGGCAGATTTATGATCACCAACCGTTATCATTTGCTTTCTGTTACACAAGTAATCATTTAACCAAGCAATCACCAAACTTATGTATCCCAAGTGGCTTTAATTTAGACAGAAGTTTTTTATGGGGGACAGTGTTAAATGCTTTGGAAACTGATACAAAACAACTTTTTTGTTTTGCACAATTGCAGACTTCTACTACACTGTAGACAGTAGACACCTGCATAAAATCAATCGGGAGCGACTGATCAACTAAAGTTTATTTAATCCAGACAAATCACAAAAGTAAAGCAGCAATTTACTGAAGCTTTATTCAGCAAGGCATTACCTCAAAAGCTACATTAGGTCGATATGTATATTAAATTACTTTACATTTGGAAAAAATTGAATAAGTTTAGTCAACGAATAACTGCTAAACCAACTATTACCTTCTTAGCTAGTTATCAGCTGAACTGGTACTAAGTTTGCAGAAACACCAGAACAATACTGTATTACTTAAACCCCAAATAACTAAATAACTTTTCAGCTGGCGTTAACCGTAGTAGGCTATTTTGTAGAATTCATTGAAGCAAACGTAAAAACAATTAAGGTCATACACTACAATAAGGTGACAACAATACAAGCATAGGTTGTATATGTCTGGCAGTAGAACTACAATCGGGCACACTAAATGCAAAGATCTAGGATTGCTCAAAAAACATTTGGAAGTTTAGTTAACTAGAATAGGTAAAGTAGCCACGTTTTCTATCCCAAATTAGGTTTTATCAGGTGGAGTGGCAATTGGCAAATGATCACTGCGGGCATGAAAGGGTTAAGTATGAACGAGTTTCAAACATAAAGAGCAGTCAAGTATTTGGAAAAATAACATTCAATATCTGATTTGTTTTGAGGCTAACCACTTTTTGCGTTTTGTGTGTTGCAGCCTCCAAAAAGATTGATTGGTCTGTTTTTCATTTTCATGGTGAAGCAAACACAGCACAAAGATGTTTACTTAAAAGCCACAACCATAGTTTTGCCAACTCCTAGACTACCAAAAACATTAATAACACTTTAGTCACTCCCGGAAGTGAGGCCAGAATTTGCCATATCAAAACAGTTTTGCCTGCACAAGCAATTATCTATTCAGACGGAAAGGCTATAGCGGTGTTGAAAGCTGGTTTAGGGAAAACTACCAGAGACTAGGTTGCTAAGATAGTTTGTTCTTGTTGGTTAGCTGCTGAGCTCAGATCATGAGGGATAAGTTTTAGCTGGAGCTAGTTCAAGTCAATTTCGCAGAGTTCACTTCATTACTTAGTAACCCCAGCCCTAACTTAACTACCAATCAGCTGAGATTGCCTCAAAAGTGCCCAGCCGTGGAGCAAAACAATCGTCTACTCTAAGGGTAATCAATCTTCAACCACAAGTTGTCACAAAATAGAACACACACACACACAAACACTAATTACTTACTGTATGATCCATAAGCTAACTCGACTCGGGATATTATAAGCACGTAAGCACACATGTAGTTGGGGGGATGGGGGGGAGGCTCCCCCGAAATTCGGTGTCGAGGAACGGGATGGGGTCCCGCCAAGGACAAAAGATTTAGAGAGGGTCCCGGCATCTGCAATACTTTCGTTGAAAGGCTGCTTAGTGAGTGTTTTGCAACACAGAGCACTTCAAAAATAGCATTTTTGATAAAATGTAAGCGATTTTCACCTAACTTTTGTTCAAAAAATGTCACAAATGCTACTTTTTTGCCTAAAAGAAGTACAATTATTGCACAAGGTATCTTGGTGGATGTGGGTCAAAAATTGGTAAGCTTAGAGGAGGGGGTCCCACAATGGGAAGAAAATTTTTGTTCTTTTGCGCATGTTTGTATATTCGATCTCAATGTTATTTTTTTAGAGTTCAAGGTACCGTTAGGAAGATGTGGTTTTTTCAATAATTCAGACGGCGGTCAACTTTTTTATGCGCACTGTGAACCATAGGCATTCCTCGTAATGGATGCCCGATCTGGGACTGGGGCTATATATAGTGGCTAGCTTATTCTATCTATCCAAAGCTTATTCTATTCCTATCTTCGAATAGTTTTTCACGAATTAGATGTTTGCATTAAAGGGCAAAGCGTTGAAAGTTAAGTGTAAATTATAGCACGATGTAGCGTGCACTCAGTAATTTATACGCAATATAACGTGAACCGCCAAGTGCGTAAACGAGTACGCGCAGCGCACGAGTTTATGCACGCGGGCTTCACGTGTTAGTGCGAATAGGTGCTGAGTGCACACTACAAAGTGATATAACATACTTATGTTATATCTGTTTTGAAAAATACAGTGCAATAAGTCAATAACTAAGATGCACGCCTACAGCAGTGCAATAACTAGATTCTAGATGCACGCCTACAGCAGTGCAATAACTAGATTCTAGATGCACGCTGTGAATCTAGCAGCGTGCACTTAGTTATTGGCGTTAGTTATTGCACTGTTTTTTCAAGACAGGCATGATATAACTCCGTGTAGAAACCGGCGGTTTTGGAATGGTATTTTTAAGCATAAACTGTGTGGTCCGAGATTAACATTAACTGTTTAGTGTTTAGTCCGGTGAACTAATGAGCCCTTACATATATATGTAGGTAGTTTCCAACTGGTTCCAACGTGGTCAAAGTTGCAAAATTACTATCTAGAGCACGACACGCTAAACTATGCTGCAGTCGTCTTATTAGTTTTCCACATAATTATAATTTCCTTAAGGCTAAACGATAGTGTATGAAGAATATTCTGATAAACACATTGTGGAATTGTCAGTGACAAGCCCAATGAAGAGCGTTAAGCGGGCAGTTCAAAGCGAAATGCTTCCCTATAATAATGAACTATAGGTAATTCTTCCGTATACACACACTCCGCACTGAGAGAGAGTGAATGAGTGAGTATGCATCATTTTCCGTATAGGAACACCCACTTTAAACTCAGGCTGGAAATTTAGTTTAAAGTACATTGCAATGCATCAAATTCCGTATACGCACACCCCTTGTTTTCACTAAGTTTAAACTGTTTCGACAATTTTTTAACACAATTTTACTGAATTATGAGGGGGGGATGGGGAAACCCCCAAAATCGAGGGGCTGGGGGGAGGGTCCCCAAAGTTTGGGCAAAATCAGGTTTGGCGCAATAGCGCCAAACCTGTAATAGGACGCAAACACCATGAATGCGGTTTTCAACATTACTTTTTCGGTTATAACTATAAAACGCGTAAATGAAATAAAAAAATATTCTACACAGAGATAGTCCCCATAAAGTTACATATTTGAGCCAAGTTTGGTGTAATCAACTTCTGAGGGGGCAGAGATATTTTTAATTTGTGTTAAAAACAGTAAAAAAATGTTGAAACCGTTTAAACATAGTGGAAACAAGGGGTTTGCGTATACGGAATTAGATGCATTGCAGTCTACTTTAAACTAGATTTCCAGCCTGAGTTTAAACTGGGTGTTCCTATACGAAAGATGATGCATACTCACTCACTCTCACTCAGTGCAGAGTGTGCGTATACGGAAGAATTACCAAACTATTTATATGACTTAAACCGTGTTAAGAGACTTTACTAAATAAATCAGCAGTAAGCACAACAGCGCACAAAAGGTACAGAAATATCACCAGTGTACATTTCAGAACGATTAAAACCACATTTTTTTAGAAATCCTGGCGCTCAACTATGAAAAATTCCAAAATAAGTTAAAGATGCAATTTGCATACTGATCAAATATACCCAACATACCCAATTAATAATGAATTATATACACAATACAAAGGATTATTAGTAAACACAATATAACATTATATGTAGTAATACAATAAAATAACTTTAAAATGTAACAAGTTCCAAATATCGTTCCATTATATTTTCTTCAAATGATTCTTCCCTATTCCACCTCTATCACAGAACTGTGCTTCGAAATCTGAAAACAGGCCATGGGACAGTTTGCAATAAGTCTAACCACCATTATTATGCTATAATATGCCGTAGGTGCAACATCTAAATAGTAGTGATATTATCATCTAAAATTTCATTCAATCAGTAATTTTCACTCAATTTTTAACATCCAAATTTTGCATCCAGCTCTTGAATTAAAGCAATAAAAGCAAGTATTATAGAACTCTTCTTGAGTCTGAATGTCTGATAGTTAGGGTGGAATTCTAGAAGGGTGATTAAGTTAGTCAGTAATTAAAAGAATAACGCGCGTGCAGAATGACATCAGGCAAGTCTATTCTCAGCGTGCAGAATTCGTAATGACAAAACGTAATGAAAGAACGTTTAGCGACTGATTAAGTTAGTCACTCGCAAATCACCCTTCTAGAATTCCACCTGTCGTTCTCGAGTATTCACAGTAAATTCAGACCAACAGTCGTATAGTATTACCATTACTACCAAACCATCACGCTACTAGCAAACCAAAAAACGATGTTATGACAAGGCGTGCTAATATGATCTTCACAACTTCACCAGCGTCCCCCCCAACGTATGTCTAGCACTAACTTTGTGGGCCTCAGTTGTAGCAGCGACACGCACGGGGGTTGGGTGGGGGGCTATGCGAAGCCAAAGCCCTCGCTGCACTCCCGGATGGCCAGCAAGAGCATCGTTCGCAGTTTCTCGTACGTCTCGTAGACCGGCAGGTCCAGCTGGTTGAAGCTGAAACACATCGACAGAGTCTAAAGGCAGTCCACCCTTGAAACCAGTCTGAGGCGTTCTATTTCAGAAATTTCAGAAATGTCAGAAGTTTTATTTTTCAAAATTGTTCACGATTTCATTCAAGTACCACCTAGTCTTACGCTCGTAGTCTATAATCCAAACTGTGCCAATTTAATCCTAACCATATTCCGTAACTCTTAGTCGTTAACCCTTAGTCCATACCCCTCAGCCCACCGTTTAGTCCTTACCCGTTACCCCATACCCCTTACCCCTTACTCGTGACCCCCTGGTCCATACCCCTTACCCCTTAATCGTTACCCCCTGGTCCATACCCCTTACAACTTAGTCGTTACCCCCTGGTCCATACCCCTTACCCCTTAGTCGTTACCCGATAGTCCTTACCAAGTGTGAGCAGCAGGCAGCCGTTCAGTGGACCTGTCGTCCCGGTGTATCTGGAACTTCTGGACCCCGTTCATTCCCTCCAGTGCCCCGAATCCCTGCAGCGGGACCTTGGACGTGCCCGTGACGAACTGCAGGAATTTGGCTCGGTCCGCCTGATCCAGGGATCGTAGAGCGCGCCAGAACCATTGCACCTGAAACACAACACAACACTACTTATTTCAGACTTAATGCAACTTCTCTGGTCACTCAGAAACAAGACCTCTCAGAGGCTTTAGGGGACTAAATATATGCCATACTGCACGTCTGTTGTTTCCAAACAATCTAATATCTCCCCTTCTAATATTTTAAAAATCATGTATTCAAATCCTGAGATAAACCTATTTAAAAACTCCGAATGTATAGTCAAATAAAATACAAATCCCGGGTGACTAACAGACACACACACACACACGCCACTGCCAGTGCTTACCTGCCAAGACTCCTTGGTGTACTTGTGGTACTCCGTGTTGACCCGCAAGTCTTCGATGTCGATGGTGGGCAGCCCGGAGATCAGCAACTCCAATTCTTGCTCGTTGAAAATGCCGATCAGATATTTCGGGATGATGTCGTAGAAGCCTTCCAGGAACGCAGCCAGCTGTTGGCGCACAGCTCCTGCAAATAAGTATTACGTAGTAATGATTAATTAATTTATTAGTAATTAAATAGTAAGTGTGCTGCTATAATCATGCGCTGTGTTATGAATCAAATAAGTTAAATCTAATCCAATAGATCTACTTTGAAATAAGCACCATAAAGTTGATAGATACTTACTGTGCTGCTATGTTGGAACTTGGAACAGTTAGCAAGACTATGTAACGTCAGGCTAGAAAACGTAGTATCATCTCCTTATCTAATTACCTAAACTTAATACTTAATTACTCGATCTCATCTTAATGCTTAATGTAAATACTTAATCTTTATAGGATGCTAATGGGACACGTTTGCCTGGCTCACCAGTCATCTTCATTTGGCAGACGAGTCGGACGTAGTCGTGTTTGTTCTCGTTCGTGACGGCCATGTTCCGTCCGCCCGGCTTCAGGTCCCGGATCTCGCGGACGCCGAACTCTTCCACCTACAACACCAAAAGGTCAAAGGTCAAACCACTAAAGACTAAGGTCAAGGGGTACTACTGACCTAACGACTAAGGTCAAGGGTTTGGTTACTGACAAAGGACTAAGGTCAAAGGTCAAACGACCAACGTCAAGGGGTACTACTGACTCAACGATTAAAGTCAAGCAAAGGTCATGTCAAGCAAAACTATGTACTAAAGGCCTATGGTAAACTATATGATCGAACAGCTAAGGTCAGAGGTCCTGACCTCGACACTGAAGGTGAGGTCATATCCGAGCGCCTCGACCGGGTTGTCCAGCAGAAAGACCAGGCTCTGGTAGAAGGACGGGTCCTCGCTCTCCATGTCCATATAGCTAAAACACAGCACTGTAATACAGTCTAGCAATACCGTAATCCCGTCTAGCTATACCTTAATCCACTTTATCAATACCTTAATTCCGTCTATCAATATCGTAATCTAGACTATCAATACCGTAATCCAGTCTGTCGATCAATACCGTATCAGGTCAAACCCACAAGGACAAGGACAAGTATGAAGCGGACCTACCGCACTCTGACGCCGAGTATGTGCTTGTAGAAGGCACGAGTGAAATAGCAGTCCAGCAGTTTGTTGTCGTAGATGGCCTTGGCGATGATGCGACCCACGAACTGAAAAAACACAGCCCCAATCCAGCAGATAAATCACAGTTAAGGCAGACACATGCATGAGGGGGCGTGCTGATGGCAACCCCTCTCCTAATTTGAGGGCTCGGGGGGGGGGAGTGCCGAATATCTGAGCACAATTTCTTCACCAAAAACTTACGATATTCTTATTCTGCAAAATTTACGGTCGTTTTGGTTTGGTCAGGCCTTTAAACTTTGACCAGAGACCCCTCAATTTTATACCCCGTCAAATGTGTCAATGTAATCTTCACTTAGGGTCGATTACTCGACTCATACTTACAGCCGTATGTCCGTTCAGCCGGCAAAATTACGAAATAATCCAGTCAGAATCTGATCTTGAGCACTATTTGTGCGTGATTATTTCGTTATATTGCCGGCGGAACGGACATACGGCTATAAGACTTGTGTGAATCGAGCCTTAGTCCCGTAGTCCTACTTTGAAGTAATCCAAGTGTTCGTGATTGATGTAGCTGGAGGGATTGATCATGTAGGTGACTCGATCTCCGGGCGAGGTCTGGAACAGGGCGTAGTTGGGGTTGAAGATTTCCCGGGTGATGATCGAGAACCACTCGCGCAGCAGACCGCCCGCGTCCTGGCCCTCCTCGCCTAAACATAAACAAGTCGGGTGACATCAACGGGTTGCCGACAGTGGGTAGAGGACCCTCTATTCTAAGCAAAGGACCCTCTATTCTAGGTAGAGGTCCCTCTGTTTGTGTTCCGGGGCCCAAATTACCCCTAGGGACGTCAAAATCCCAATTTCGAAAATTTGACCCCTGGGGACCCCCTGGGCAGGGTGCCCTAGGGGGGTCATGGAAGGGTCCAGAGGGGTCCTAGACGAAAATGGACCTCGGATTCGTGTTCCGGCCAAATTACCCCTAGGGACGTCAAAATCCCAATTTCGAAAATTTACCCCTGGGCCCCCTGGGCAGGGTGCCCTAGGGGGGTCATGGAAGGGTCCAGAGGGGTCCTAGACGAAAATGGACCTCGATTCGTGTTCCGGGGCCCAAATTACCCCTAGGGACGTCAAAATCCCAATTTCGAAAATTTGACCCCTGGACCCCCTGGGCAAGGTGCCCTAGGGGGGTCATGGAAGGGTCCAGAGGGGTCCTAGACGAAAATGGACCTCGGATTCGTGTTCCGGGGCCCAAATTACCCCTAGGGACGTCAAAATCCCAATTTCGAAAATTTGTCCCCTGGGACCCCCTGGGCAGTGCCCTAGGGGGGTCATGGAAGGGTCCCGAGGGGTCGTAGACGAAAATGGACCTCGGATTCGTGTTCCGGGGTCCAAATACCCCTAGGGACGTCAAAATCCAAATTTCGAAAATTCGACCCCTAAAACCCACTTTTTACACCCCCTAATGGCTGAAACATAAACCCAACAGGTTTCGTCCATACACACCAGATCCAGTTTTCAAGGTCACGTGACCCGGCCCCCCGAGGGGCCACGAGTCCATCAAGTTGGGGGGTGCAAGTACTCAAGGGGGGGACCCTTCCACCAAAGTTTGGTTCATATCCATAAAGCATTTCACACAAAAAAGTGGCAACATAAGAAGCCAAAGGATTAATTAATAGGATATAAACTATCCTAAGCATAATGATAAATATAATAATCCAGTTTTCAATGTACCAAACCCAGTTTCAAATATACCAAACGAAAGCTCATAACCCGCTTATCATTTCTCGGTTAACTCCTAAGCTTCATTATTTTTATAGAAATAATATTATTTTTTGGAACCAGTCCATAGTGTTAAATAACACAAACAAAATAACTTAAACTCATTTTAACTTACCATTGTCGTAATCCCCGTGGTGTAGTGGTTAGCATCGAGGTGTTTGACCCCTCTGGTCGCTGGTTCGAGTCCAGCCGGGGGTTTCTATTTTCAAATTTTTAACTTGGCATTTTTTGAACACAACGGAAGTATTTGAATTATATATTTGCGGATTAAATGTCCAGATATTTATTTATCAGAAACTTATTCGAACTTTTGTGTTTTTGGTTATTTATTTATTTTTTAGATTTGCTTTCTGTTCATACCTGGACCCTGACGTACCCTGCGCACTAAACTTGTAATAATTAATAGGATATAAACTATCCTAAGCATAATGATAAATATAATAATCCCGTTTTTAATGTACCAAACCCAGTTTCAAATATACCAAACGAAAGCTCATGACCCGCTTATCATTTTTCGGTTAACTCCTAAGCTTAATTCTTATTATGGAAATAAAATTAATTTTTGGAACCAATCCATAATGTTAAATAATACAAACAAAATATTTTAAACCGATTTTAACTTACCGTTGCTGTAACCCCCGTGGTGTAGTGGTTAGCATTGAGGCGTCTCACCCCTCTGGTCGCTGGTTCGAGTCCAGCCGGGGGTCGTTTTTTTCAAATTTTAACTTAGGATCTTTTTTGCAAAATGTATTCTACGAAAGTGTTCTCATTTCATTAGTAAACATTGAGATGCAATACGTATATACCACTTACCATTTATCTGGCCAAAAAGTACCAATTTCGAAAATTTTGGGCCCTGTTTGGCATCTCCCCAAATATTACTTAATCAGATACTTTTTCAAATTTTTCATATTTTTGGTTATCCGTATATTTGCTATACGTACATATACTTTCCTAAGATACCCGACGCACTAAACTTGTATTAATAATAATAATATTAATAACAGACATTTCAGATACAAAAGGGTTGCCTTTGCTTCGCAACTGGTCGGCAACCCAAAAATACAAGTAGGAATCGATCCGCCGAGCCTAGGGGTGGCAATGTCCTAATGCAAGTTAAGATGGCGTTATTTCTCATTTTTCAATTCAATTACACATTCTTGTCCATAAGGGACGTTGTCATTAAGACTGAGCAAAATCTGCTAGCAGATTCTGCTTTCTGCTGCAGTCTGCTCTCCCTTTTATTTTCACCGATTCTGTCATCTAATGACAAGTGAGAAACAACTGGCCCGCCCAGTGCACTCTGTTGACCTTTCCAACTGAAGTTCGCCAACTGCCAAGACATACGTACGTACGTATTTGCTAGTTCAGCCGCAGTAGGCTTTTCGAGTTTTGTCTGGCTTAGCCATGGCCCACCAGACAGCCGCGAATAAACACAACTGATACTCGCGCTAAACATTTCACGACTGAAACATGCGCTAAGCAGTTTTCTCAAACGCTTGCCTAAGACCTTAAGCCCACAGTTTAACACGGGGGTCTGGGGGGGGGTGGTCCGGGACCGGGATCCCCCATATTTTTGAATCTGATACACGGGCAAGCAAAATTATTGCCACGGTACAAGAATAAGTAAAATTTATATAAAACTTGCTTTTAAATATGGGCGGTTTCATCAAATGTATGCAATTTTTACCTGCATTTTGGTCAACATTTTCAAAAACTGTCAATTTATACGCCAAAAATACGTATTTTGGCCACATTTTTCCAAAAAGTCGTTAATTTTTCACTAAAACACGGTCATTTTTTTGTCTGACTTAGTCAAGAGTAGTCAAAATGTCGGTACAGGACCCCCTTAGATTGACTTTCATGTTGATGATGCTTTAAGCCCAAAGCCCAACCGCTCCTTCAGCTGGCCATGTATGGCAGAAACAGTAAAATGGAATAATTTTTCTTGTCATACTGGCGCCAATTTTATGAAGTTAATCCTGTGGCAAATCATATGAAACACAAGTTTGTTACGTTGTATATACACTACCAGGTGAACGAACGAACAGCCAAAGCTTACTACTACGCGCAGTCAGTTGCTAATAGGAGTTAAATGTCAGCACCTAGCCCCAGATTTGCCAAGGGTAGCCAAACTAACAGATGTACCTACGTACGTACATATAACTCAGCGAAGTCAGCGGGAAAGGTCAACAGAGTGCACTGGGCGGGCCAGTTGTTTCTCACTTGTCATTAGATGACAGAATCGGTGAAAATAAAAGGGAGAGCAGACTGCAGCAGAAAGCAGAATCTGCTAGCAGATTCTGCTCAGTCTTAATGACAACGCCCCTAAGCCAGTGCACAAAATTAATTGTATATTACTAAACCAACATTTTTGTCCTTCCCCATGGAAAATGGCATAATCTACGAAGCACCAACCCAACCTCCATCCCGACAGACATACCCTCAAACACGATGAAGAATCGTCCCTTCCAGTCGCTGACGCGCAGTCGATGGAGTTCTCGGAAGCTGTCTTGAAACACGGACTCGCGACGAACACGGATGGCCACGTCCTCACGCCTGAAACAGACACACTCACTAGCCTACTGCTCAGCACTGAGACATCTGTTGGCAAGAGTACATAATAGGAAGAGTATGACAGCGTGACTGACCGCATGCCTGATATATCTGTTGGGCATGAGTACATAATAGGAAGAGTAATGACAGCGTGACTGAGATATCTGTTAGCAAGATTACATAATAGGAAGAGTAATAGAAAGTGACTGACCGCATGCCCTGGTCTAGCCTCTCCAGCTCGCGGCGGAAGTACTTGCGCTTGATGTCGAAGTCGAGCAGGCGCGTGTGGTCGACCAGCACGGCGAACGGCCCGTCGGCCAGGTGGCCCTGACTCTGGCGCAGAATGTGGTTCAGCACCGCACGGTGACGCTCTAAAACACAATCAATATACGCATTAGGCAAATTAGGCAATAGGCAAGATTAGCTTAGGCAAACTAGGTTAGGCAATTACAAGTTAGGTAATATGCAAATTAGGCGAACAATCAATATGCAACAAATTAGGTTAGGCAGTCAACCGATATGCAAAATAAGTAAAATTCAATGCTTTTTTACTGTTATAGAATTTCTACACAAATTTTACAAACTTCAAACGTAGACGCAAATATCAACCACAATTTCATAATTAACCATTTTCATTACTGGTTCATTGAAATTTCAACATTCAACAACCATTGTCTGAGCCTTGGGAGACGTACCGGCAAACTTGAGGAATTTGGCGGCATCGGGGGGCAGCGTAGTGGTGGGGGGGCCTGTGCTGTGTTGCGAGGAGGACTGTTGGCCGGAGGCGGCCGAGTCGAGGACGGCCGGCGAGGGGGGCTCCACAATGTCTGCTCCCCCTACCCCGCTCCCAGCCCCCTCCACACTGCCCACTGACAAAGGCTGTCCTGCTTGCTGAAACATGATATAAGCGTCAACACTCAGGGAAACATATTATATACTGTGCTCTTGATGGCTGCCAGTTGAATCTGACATTCTGCTCAGTGCAGACTTTCGCACAAGAGTAAGACATTGACTGACTATCTATCTTGTCACCTAATAAACATTAATTGCAACAAAAGCATCTAGACCCTTCAGTTCTGTTCTGTTCTATTGTATGTCATGGGTACCAAGAGTACAGTGCTATGCAGTGGGACCAAGAGTACAGTGCTATGCAGTGGGACCAAGAGTACAGTGCTATGCAGTGGGACCAAGAGTACAGTGCTATGCAGTGGGACCTTTTGGTTGTGGTGTGCGTTGTTGTTGGGGGCGTGGACGATGAAGAAGGCCTCGACGGCTGGCTGGAGCACGAGCACGGCGTGGGGGTCGGTGGCCTGGGCCAGTTCGCTCAGACAACTGCTCAGCACGCTCCACAGCTCCACCGCCGCCAGCAGCCCGGACAGCCCACTCTCCCCAACCACCTCTGAAATACAAAGCAGGGCGGTGACCACACATGTAGTTGGGGGGATGGGGGGGAAGCCTCTCTCCGAAATTCGGTCCAAGGGGAGGGAGGTGGGGTTTCGCCAGAGGAAAAAGAGGGGGGAGGGTCCCGACGTGAGCGAAATTTTCGGCCAAATCTCTTTGGTCAGTGTATTTTAACATCTAACCATGTTTTTTTCCACTTAGCACTTGAAAAGTGGGTACTTTTGATGAAATTTAAGCGATCTTTACCTCAGCTGTGGTCAAAAATTGTCAAAACTGCAAATGTTTGACCGAAAAGTTGTAAAAGTTGCATCCGTCTTGGGAGGGGAGGAGTCAAAAATTAGTAGAATAGTGGAAGGGGTCCCATCAAGGGGGGTGGGAGGGGTACCCAAAATTGTGGTGCTGTTACATGTATGGGGGTGATCACTTGTTTCAAGACAAAGGCAATGCCATGGTGAGAGACCCGTTCCTAAAGGCCTTCATGTTCACACACGCACACTGCCTGCTGCATGGTGTAAAATAAGGCAGGAGGCATGCAACATGAATATTCTAATCACAGAATGCGCTGGCTCGTGCGCCCTCGTGTGAATAAGCCTTAATTCCATTATGCAACCACTCAGCTGTAACTACTATCCGGTACTCTCTCAAGAGGTAGGTAGTAGGTAGGTGTACATGCATAGCCTCTACCCCACGTAGCCTAGACCAACATGTCTAATTTACGACTACTTAAATACGCGACACAGACTTTTTTCATGCTCCAGACAACTAAATTTCAGGCTGTATAATCAGTATAACTGTTGTGCAATTTCATGTTGTGTTATGTCAATATGTGGCAATCAACAGCGGATTTACGATGAAATTTCGTGGGGGGGGCAACATTTTTGAGCTGGTAGGTACGTTTCCTTATTCCTGTCGCTATTTCATCACAGACAAGCTTGAAGAAAGCGAGGAGTTTTGCCGAAATTTGGGGGTGCGAGTGGTCGTTATCAAAATTGATAGATGTTATGTAAAACTGAAGACAGCTCGCAAACATTAAGGGTGGATTTCACAAAGGTGGTTTAACTAAACCATGGTTTTACGTACGTTTTTATATGATTTGCACATAATTTCGTTACGAAATATAGCCTGATTCGTTACGAATTTCCTAGATTTTCTTAAACCATGGTTTTAGCTCAGTTGAAATTTCAGCGAAACAGAGACCTGCTGTGCTGCAGGTTTTAAATTTCAACTGCGCTAAACCAATGGTTTTAAAAAATCGACGAAATTCGTGACGAATCAGGCGTTATTTCGTAATGAAATTATGTGCAAATCATATAAAAACGTACGTAAAACCATGGTTTAGTTAAACCACCTTTGTGAAATCCACCCTAATATTTTTGATTATTTGCTTTTTGCTGACAAAGTTTCAAGTCGTAGACTATTTTGAGTCAGCACAAGTTCTCTCTGAGCTAGTTAGCCCCTAGTTGACCTCACCACTGGAGTCCATGTCCATGGCAGTCTCCAAGTCGGCGCCGGCAGGTTGGGTCGCGGCGCCCTCAGCGTTCCCAGGTTCTGCCACTTCGCTCGACGGCTGCGGCTCACTTGGCGTTGCGGCTTTTTCCGCTGAAAACAATAATTCACTCACCTATTCCACCCTATCATCCCAATTTCCCAAATATCAAGAATAAATGATGAAAGAGCCTTTTCATAATTTAAATAAACTGGATTCGAATAAATCGATTAACATTATAATAATAACTACTTAAGGCTTAACTTTACTTCTTTACTACTTGTAGCTGAACTTTTCAACGCTAGCTAATCAGTAGTCACAGCTGAAAATCATTATAATATACAGACATCATTCAAGCCCGCATTTATTGTGTTTTTAGATAGTGTGTATATATTTATATTTTATATATATATATATATATATATATATATATATATATATATATATAATATATATATATATATAATTCTACAAAAATCCACAGTAAGCTTCCGATAGCAAGATTTCCTTCAAAGTGCTCAATAACATGGCTATTTAAATGCATGTGACCCAAAGTGTGTTCGGCAGAATCTGCCCTATGATTGGCTCACCAGCGGCCTGCGTGGCCTTGCTCTGCTTGAAGTGTTCCTCGCGGATGCGGATGGCCTCCTTCAGCTGTATGATGGTGTTCAGGGTGCGCAGGAGAAACTTCTGGGTGGAATTTTTCTGCGTCAGCGCCACGATCGAGGGCAGCTGCAGTTCGCGACTCGCCGCCACGTTCACTCGCTCCTGGCCCGATGACGAAATCACCACCTTGCTGCCTTGCGAAAACCTGAAAATAAAAAAAACTAATGTCTGGCTCAAAAGACTCACCACCAAAACCACTAAATCATTTTGGAACGTTGTAACATGTTTTTAACTGAAGACGTTAAAATAATGTGTCAAAAAAAGTTTGGCCAGCTCAAGAAATAACCTAAAGCGCCGGTAGTTTTATTGTACAACTTTATTCGGCAAAACTTCAAGGAGCCGTAGCAGCCAACCGCCCCGCCCCCTACCTGTCCTCAATGATCCTCTCTGACATCCCCACTATTCCCCATCCCCACCATCCCCCGCCCCTACCTGTCCTCAATGACCCCCTTCTGAGTCCCGGGGGCAAGGTTGGACGGCCCGGCAGTCCCGCTCTCTTCCTGGAGCGCCCTCTCCTGCCTCAGCGTCAGCAAGTCCTGGTGCAGGGCCTGGATTTCCTGGGCTAGCTGGCAGCCCAGATCTTTCGCACTCTCCACCAGGAGCCTAAAAACAAAATACAGAAACAACTAGAGCACATAAAAAGTGGCTCTGGCAACATCTAAGTAAGTACTCTTGGTACCACGGCGAATTTTTTATATCATAACGTACTCTTAATATCAGCATAGCTCTATTTGGCTTACATGAATATGGTATTCTGAATGGCGGGTCCCATGATGCGCACCAGCTGCAAAAGCAGAGTCCGTGCGTCCTCTAAGCCCTCGTCACTACACAGTCCTTTGGTCAGCACCTGAAAATGATAAAAAATGATACCAGTGTATTAGCTATAGTGCTTTGATAATTAACATAAATTAATTTTTATCAATCTTTGAACGCAATTTATTTCTCCACCTTCTGTTCATCATTGAGCAACTATTTGGGGTAAATTTTGAGTTTCTGGACACCGTGTTTCAGCACAGCACTCAGAAGGGCGGCTTGTCTTAATGGGTCAAAACTGAGGGGTTGGAGCTTATCCCAGCATCTTACATCTGGCACGGAGCTTGCTCTCCCCAAACTCCCACGTTCGTCTGCGCATACAAAAATATCATGTAACGTAACATTATGCGACGTAACACAATCCACTGTAACGTAACCCCAGACAGGATTCAATGACTTACATCCACCACCAGTCGCAGATGTGGCTTCAAACTGGACTGACTCAACTCCACCTTCGACTTGCCACTTTCCTCACTGGCCACCTCGCCTCCTAAAATATAGAATTCCAAGAGAATATCGACGACTAACCTTCTTTTGCAAAATCCAGTTCAAAAACACAACTTTGCTTAACTTAACACAACACAACTTGAGTCTTTCAGTCTGTTTTCCATGACTAACACCAGAGTCGTTGTCAGGCTTTGGCTAACCATCCCAAGAAAGTCCTATATCTCAAGTCCCCAGTGGCAGTACCTGTGGCAGCAGTAGTGGTGGTTGTGGCAGTGGTAGTGATGCGGTTGTCTTCGGTGGGCACTGCAGCCACGACCAGCGAGAGCAGTTTCAGCAGGCGGTCCATGTGGGCGGGCGTCTTGGTGACCACGGCGTGCCGAAGCATGTTCATCAGCCAGCCCAGGGGCGAGCGCTCGTAGGCCGAGTACAGGCTCATCTCCGCCAGCCCGTGGAACACCTGTGAGTGGGCCCGCACGATGGCCTTGCCCTTGCGACTGCTCTGGCCCTGCACGCTCGTCGAGTCCAGCCGCAGCAGGATGTCCCACAGGTCCGTCTCTGTCCCACCGCCCCCCTCGCCTGCTGTCCCACCCTTGGGCCACGTCTTGGCCTTGCCGGACTGGGTGTCCATGGGTGGCTCAGACTCGGTGGCCGGGGGAGGGTCCGGTGCAGTGCCGCCAGATGTGGGAATAAAGTGGCTGGGAAAGGTTTTGGCCAGGGAAATCAGAGTGTCCAGGGCGTGACGACACAGATAGGTGCAGGCCTGCGGATGGAGCACTATGGCCGCCGTGGCTGCCTGCACGGGCCCAAAGTGTGCCGGCCCGGCCACTTTCTTGCCACCGCCGGCCCCGGCCAACGTCTTGCCACTGGCGGCCTCCTGTTGCATCTGAAAGACCAAGGACTTGTTGCCCATGGAGGTGTTAAGGGAGAGATTGAGCCAGTGGGAGGAGGAGGGCTTGGCGTCGCAGAGCAGGTAGGGGGAGGCCTGGGGGGCGGCGGGGGGTCCCATCAGCTGCGGGGGGCCGGCCGTGGTCCGCAGGGGGGTGCTGGTGGTGAGGGGCGCAAAGGCGGGCAGCACGGCGGCCTCCTCTGTCCGCTCTAGGATGGAGATGAGTGCCCGTATGATCCAGTCCCGTGTCGGCCCGTGGTAGCAGAGACTCTTGATGATGCGCTGCAGCCGACCCACGTTGAGTTTCTGGTCGTCGATGAAGAAGAGCACCAGCAGACAGGCCATGGCCTCCTTGTCTAGCAGCGCCTGCCCCTTGGTGCGCTTGGAGGCGTCCGCCTGGGCCTGGGCCGCCGCGTTGAACATGTTCTGGATGTTCTGGCCTGGCTGCTGGCCTCGGTTGCTCGGACGCACGGCGTAGCGGGCCCCTGCAAAAAACAACTTAGCAATTTAGACTCCAGTTTAGATCTCCAGTTTTTCTTTCACTTTTTTCTACCTATTTCCCATTGTGCTAAGAAAAAATTCGCATATAAAAAGGAGCTAGGGTGGGTCCACCACTTTCAAATACCAGCCCCATTGTAAGGGTGCAGAGGGGAGACTAACCATATCCCCGCCTGATCCAGGGGTAGTAGTTTTGTATGGCGGCGAATCGAGCGGCCTGCTGTTGCTCGAGCTGCGAACGGAGTCGTCTGGCCTCGCTGGCAATGTGCTCGGGCAGGGCCGACATCTGGCTGTCGTCAATGTCCGCCAGCATCTGAAACAATAACTGAACTCTTTTCATAATGAAACCACAAAATGTTTAGTTTTCTCAAGTGGTGCAACTATTTTTTGTTAGACTTTAGGAAACAATAAGGAACAAAGGGTGCGCTGCGTGCAACTTGAACCACAATTTTGACAATTTTGTTGCGGGGGCGGGGGTGGAAATTTGCAGTTTATAGGGGGCAAACGGCTATGAGTATGAATCGTCCCAAATTCAGCAACTAATCCGATGCAAACAGGTCGGGTCCGTTCAAAAATCACATTCGCACGCTTATTTTAATTTTATTGTAGCCCTAATATAAGCCCCTGGCGCTGACCTGTTGTCTGAGCGAGGGAGGCAAGGTCTCGAAGAAGGTGGCGGGATCAAATCCCTGTCCCTCCGCCTGCTGCTGAGCTTGAGCCAATCGTTGCTGAGCTAACACCTGAAACAACCATTCCTTGCAAAAGCAAAACCTGAAACAGCCAGTTCTTGCCAACCTAACATAGATTCGTGTCAAGTATTATTATAATCCGTTGTACTCTTGGTTAAATCCACCTACCATTGGTGGCCATGTCTGGTAAAATTAGTGAAGTAGCATGGCCTCCAACAAACACTATCTGGCAAACCAGCCCTTACATGTCTAATTTACAAATCTGACCACAACCCAGCCCGCCCTCTTACTTCTTCCTGTAACTCGGGCGGCAGGGCAGCCAGAAACTCAGCCGACACCTCAGCGGGCAGCTGGCTGGAGGGGCCCGGGCCGGCAGCAGTGGCACCCTCGGTGGCCCGCCCTTCAATGGCCACGGGCTCAGACTGGCTGGCGCCGGCGGAGGGGGTTACGGTAGCCGCGGCCGCCGCCGAGTTTTGCTGTCGCAGACGCTGCTGTCGCTGGAAGTCCGCTATCACCTCTTGGCGGATGTTGGCCGGCAGGGCTGCCAGGAAGGCCGGGTCCACGCCCTCCGGCACCTCCACATCTGAAAAACAACTTTCCCAAGTTAAAAGTCTGCGAAAAGGGGAGGGGGGGTGGGGATAAGTTTTTTCCGACTTGGGGTTTACTCAAGGGTCCCCCCTTTGATTTTTATAGTCCGGCTATCTGAGCGAAAGTCAGGTTGAAGTAAGGTTGTAAGTCAGGTTGATTGTAAGCAAATTTTCATTGTTTTTTAGTCCGAGTAAAAAACCTCTCATCCAAAAAACGCTACTAAGAGGCGTAAGATTCGCATCCAAGAAAATAAAAAAAAGAATAATGTGATTGGTTCACAGCCACGAACACTGCATTATCGGCTGAACCGTTCGTGCTAAGGTACCTTACCCCCGAGAATATTTCTGACGAGCTCATCATCAGCAGACGACGAAGCTGCAGGCCCTTCCGGTTGGTCTCTGAAAAAAAGTATGGTTAAAAATATGACTTACTATTCAGATAAAGCTCACAATCAGACCCACCTCAAAAGCTCTATCTTTAAGACCAGTATAGCCCGATTCACACTCTTGTCCCCTAAGGACTTATAAGCACAAAAACAAACCTTACGGACTTAAAGAACAAAGTCTTGGTCAGTTGCTGTGAAAAACCAACCAAATGGTTTCGGCTGTTTCTTTGCATACGAACTAGTCTTCACTCCAACACTGATCATGCAAAAAATGGTCACATTTGGCCAGCCAGTTTTCTTGCAGTGCCTAAGGACAAAAGGACAGGGACAAAGACGGACATAATTTATGGATAAACTATAACAGCGACAAGGTTAAGTATAAACTGGACTGTAAGCATTCACATCACATACAGTGTCTCCGCGGTATTGGGCGTCAAATTGGTGTCCGTGGGCTGTTGGCTGTCTGGCTGTTGCGCTGCTGTCTCGGCCACAGCGGAGACAGGTTCGTCCACTTGCATGGCTTCCACGGTTTCTGAAAATCAAACTCAAAATTTAAATATTTCGAAACTTCTTTAAGACTTAAGCATTAAGTATTCTAACATTCTCAGGTCTTGTCAAACAAACCTGGTATATTTTTAGTGGGGGGGGGGGGTGGGAGGGGGCGCCCCCCCATTTGGTTCGGAGTGTTTTATCGTGAAATTGGTGCGCCCCCCCATTTTTGTCGACGCCCACCCATCCATGGGGGGGGGCTGCCCCCCCCATCCATGGGGGAGGGGGCTGCCCCCCCCATAAAATTTTGCCTAAAAATATGCCAGCAAACTGGCTACTCTAATGGCATGATCACAAATAAACTGCTGCACAATCACAAACTTGGCCCTACCCTGCCAAACGTAATCACTATTCCGAACCTGGACTTGTTTAGACTATATTATTACGCTTGGTCCTTGATCCCACTGTCTCTAAACAAAAACTGAAAGCTCTTATTAAAAAAAGTCCTCACCTATTTGCTGTACAGTGTTTGCGGCAACGTCGGAGTTGTCAGCCGTGCCTTCAGAGCTGAAACATAAAAAAATGGTTGCATCAGCGACTTATCTTTGTGAGAACACACACTCACAAAGGATTTAAGCCTGATAAGCCTAGGGATTTTCAGTCCATCTCATTGGTTCCGGCACCAACTCCATCTTTGGCCATAAAAAGCTACATAATTTCTAAGTTGTCTATCTTCAGCATAGCATCTATTCCTTACCTGACCACTTGTCCGGTGACATGCACCAAATCCGTTTCTCCCGACAGCATCTCCCCCACTGGCATGGACACGCTTTGCTCTTCTCGCTCGCGAACTGCCGCGGCAGGAGTATCATCTATAAAGAGTACACCATACCACAACATCACATAATAATAAAGTACGGTACAAAGGAGAAGGTATAGATAACGGTAATCTCAGACATAACGAGGATAAACCAGCTCTATAGTGCGGTGCTTATCTTTGTGATCAAGTTTTAGAGCGGTAGAGTATCACTTCAGAAACGCTTACATGCTTGAAAGGGGGATGGACCTGTGTCACCTGTCTACATATCTCTGTGACTGCGACACCCACTTATACCACTTCGTGAAGATGAACTGCTAGGTTGCCAGGAGCAAAAAGAAGACACAAGTTGCTTGCTAAGGGACTGACGTATATATCCATCCCTTCTCACCAGTGGCGTGACCCTGGCCCCCTGCGGCCGGGTTTGGCTGACTGGCGCCCCCCAGTCGTTCGTCCTGGTCGTGCCCAGCGAGCCGGAGGGCGGACTGCCAGATGTGGTCCACCAGCTCGCCGGCCAGATTCATGGCCGAGCCCCCGTCGTCCTCCATCGGGCCCACTGGCGCCGCCCCGTCTGCTCCCACGCCCCCCGTCTCAGTCAGCCCAGACGCCGTGGCGCCGGCCGTCTCCTCGTTCCCACGCTCCGGCCCCCCGCCCGCCGTCAGCACCAGTCGCGAGTCACTCGACGCACTCTTCTTCATCTGCTTGGCTTTCTCACGCTCGTTGTTCTCCTTCTCCTAAAATTTAAAAAAACTACTAATTAATCTAACTTAATTAATTACTTAATATTTTATACAATATTATATAGCATACTGTCCATGATTACTCCTGGGCATTATCATTCATTTGCGCTGGACGCTTGTTTGAAAATAACTGACACTTGGTAACATACATGTAACGGGGTCAAAATTTTGGGGGGGCCTCTCTGACCAAATTTTGGGGACCCTCTCCCCCCCCCAGGTCGACCAAAAATACCCTAAATTTTGCAAAATTTTACAAAAATTTGGCAAAAAAGTGCCATTTTTTCTAAAAATTGCCCAAATTTTGGGGACTCTCCCCCCGGCTCCTCGATTTGGGGGGGTCCCCCCCCATCCCCCCCCCTCATACATTAAAAGAGAAGGTGGATATATCCTGCATGTAACCGTTATAATGCAAATATCGATTAGGATTCATTTCTTACAAACATACCCGTGTTGCTGATTTGGGACTTTGGAAATTTTCATTAGACTCAGGAGAAGTATTCATCAGGCCGATGAATAAAACAGAACCCAACTCATGTTCAGCTTCATTGTGCCAACCGAAAAACGCACAAATACTTACCACCGGGGGGCTGTAATATGCGCCACAATGACAAGAGGGGGACCCCACTTGGGCGGGGAACTGGAAAACAAAATTTTCATCCGGGGTATTCTCCCACAAACCCCCCCCCCCCCCCCGCCCGACGAAACAAAATAAAAAAGTGATTTTTAAAAATAAAAGTTGGTTTCGTCGCCTCCTGCCTAATCTCAAGTGTGGTTTATTTGTTAGTAAAACATAGAAGTTCCAATAGCTTCGCATTAGCTAAACTGAATTTTCCGTGGAAATTCTTTTTATTGCTAATGCGGATAAAACGCTCTTTTAATTTACGTTTACTGTATCCTTTGTTCAACAATTTAGGTATAATCGCTTTTGTTCGTTCCACGAAATCCGAAAGATGACTAGTTAGATTAAAATATCGTATAATTTCATTGGTAAAAGTATTATATGCACAAGAAGCTGAGATGTTGCCATCCAGATGCGGTAAGGATATAGTCGTGAAATTAAATTTGTCGCGTTTATCGAAAACTTTTGACACAAATTTGTTATTCTCGATGACGATTGTCATATCTAGTACGTCAGCTGTTTTATTATTAGTATTAACTTTGTTGAGTGTGAGAGTATTAGGATAAACGTCTTCGTAGCAGGTTTCAAAACAATCGTCATCGTTGAATAGCGTAATGTCATCAATATATCGGTAAACCCACTGCAATTTTGATCGTTTGGCGTAATCTTTGTTCTTTATTAGATTTTTCACGTATTTGATTTCATACGCAAAAAGCACTAAGTTAGCGATGAAAGGTCCCACATTGGTGCCCATGGGTATACCGACTGTTTGTTTAAGGGGGTAATGTCGTTTTCGTGGTTTTTGACATTTCAGTGTAATTTTTGCGCCCACAGAACTCAAGCTAAAAACGGAGTACGGCTTCGAAACTTTAACCACATT